>BSBK01003051.1:262500-480000 GCA_027943335.1 Chamaecyparis obtusa | reverse complement strand
CTAGTTGTATGGGCCTATGAGGATACTTTTATGGCCCTATGAGAATACTCATATGGGATTCTTGGGGTCCTAGGGGTCCAATTTGGTCATTTTGGGCTTGGGTATTGGCCCGTGACACCCATATTTTGCTCATTAGTCTAGTCTGCATCATTTTACACCTTAGAATGTTAGATTAATGCCTAAGGAGAATTTCAATTTTGTGTTTAAGGTTCCTTATTCTTGAAATCCTTTCTATGAATCTTTTTGTACATGTGAGGAAGACTAGGACTCATCTTGAGGGCGTGAGAGCACATGAGAGTTCCCTAGACCTATAAAATAGACCATTAGAAGTTTAATCTTATTTCTTTGGCTTGTGTTTGGGTAGGGGAATAGGTACCCTAAATGAGTGGCTCACCATAGGTGTTGGAACCCAAATTGGTTGCCAAATGATCCTATGGGTGAGTTTGTAATCTAGTGATAACCTTAATAATTAACTTGGGAAATGGGGGTTTTAAAAGATAATGAAAGACATATAATGTAAGTCCACATAGACCTGTCAGAGTATCGTGACCATGAGTAACTACCAGGGTGGATCCTTCACACAAAAGGGGACTGAGGTTACATGGTTGCTAGGGTGGATCCCAATGTACAGGTTGTGTGATGACACTCACCTAGATGGTATGCTAGAACCCTAACCATTGTGTATAGTATGGTGATATATTGTTTATGTCTTTTCTTTTCATGTTAAGTGAATGGTCCTTATTACCTTAGGTTTATCTAGGCATTGTGAGTACCTTGGTTCTATTTCCTAGCACAAGGGATGGAACTCACCAGTTTCACATGGTTGGGTGGTAAATCTCTTTTGAGGTATTGTTCGTGGTTCGTGTCTTGGATTGGATTCAAATATATGTAGTGATGAAGACTTCTTATTTTGTACCATGTATCATTGTTATTTTAGAGAAAGATGCAAAGATCTATTTGTAAGCCTTCGAGCCATTTGATGTAATTATAATTGTATTTGAAATTGAAAGGAAAAAGCATTGTAATCAGGGAGGGATAGCTTTAGGAGTATTTATGGGATGTTTATTTAAGATTCAAAAATTGTATCAAAGAAATGTAATCTTTATATTCTCTACCTTATCTCTCCTATGATTGAAATGGAAAATAAGATTTCTAATGTGAAAGCTTGACTATGTTTTGTAAAGACTAGTTATTCAATGTGTAGATAGGGAAAAATTGGAAATGAAATGAAAAGTAAAGGATATATGTATTTAGTTAGGATAGAAATAATAGGTTCTTTTCTCTTCTTTAATTGCTAAAGTTATGTAAAGTAGAAGGAAATAAAATGAATCCAATCAGTTAGTTAATTGAATTCAATGGCTTTAATGTTGGTGAAAAAAATCAAGGGAACCTTTAAGGAAATATTCATTTGTAGATATAATCAATGAGATGTTGGTAATGTTTAAAATTTTTAAAAAAATTTAGTTGGATTTTTGGTACTTAAGACCTGATTCCTTATGGGTTCCCTAGTAGGGACATTACACCAAATGAAAGTGACGATGGGGTTTCCATGGGGTTAAAAATCCCATATTAAGTACTTTCGATCGAAAGTATTTATTACGAGTTTTTTTATATTTTATATTTTTAATTAAATACTTTCGATCAAAAGTATTGAATTTAGATACTTTTGATCGAAAGTTGTCATATTTTGATCAAAAGTGTAGAGGAGTTTCTATCGAAACTCTCAAACTTGATTTTCACAATTTTTGCTTTTTGAAGGAATTCCTTTCTCCAAAAAAGTGTAACCCACTATTGTGGGTTCACCCCAAGACATACTATTTCTAGGAACTATTTAGACCCCTCATATTCCATGAGAGGAACTTTATTTTTTAATTTTAGTTATTGAATCTAGGCTCATCTTTTGTTGATTGGTGATTTCTTTTGCTGCCTCCTTATTTCTGGAGAGTCTTACTGAGTTCAATATCCATTCTTTATCAATCCTCTTATTTCTACTCTTGTTTTTTTGAGTCATCCATCCCTCATTATTATTTTGAACATAGCTGCTTGTGGAAGAACTCGTTGATGAGAAGGTATCCTTCAGTGGTTGAGAAAGGATTGTGGTTTTAGGGGGATGGTTTAGGTGACCCCATTGTTCCCCACAATTTTACACCTACCTAGAGTGGTAGGAATGGGAGCCTCCCCTGACACTTTACAAGTGCTTGGAATAGTCGGATATGTGATCTCCCCTTCGTCTAGTTGTACCTCCCTTTCAAGAGTCTTAACACTTTGTTTCTCCTATGGAGTATTGGTTTTATTGGGGGTTTCCATAAGTTTCAAAATCCCTTCAATGAAGGGGTACTCCTCAATCTTTGCCTCCAAGATTTTTCCACTAGTTTTCACTTCCTTAGCAAGACCCACCACTAGGGAGGTGCATTTTTCTTTCATGTTGTTGTAATATGTTGCATTTTAAGTTTCTTGGGTGTCTTGTTGTGTTATGCGTGGGATGAGGTTGTAAAGGATAATCTCACTCTTGCGGGAAGAGAAACTAGTTGTATAGGGAGATATGTAGGACCCTCTTTTGGGAGAAAATTGTTACCTTCTTAAATAAGGAATGTTGTTAGTTGTAGAGAAAGAGTTTGAAGGTGGATATAATTTATTTATTTTTTCTATAAAACAAAGTTATTGATGGATATCTTATGTGTCTTCCATTGAGCGAGTTGTCTATTATCTTCCCCCCTTTGTGAACCCTTTTGGGATTCAAGTCAGTTGAGGATGCATGTAAACTAGTCTCCTTGGAAATCTCCTACCTTGGGAATGACTTATTTTCAAGTCTAGCCTTGGAAGTGGGCATTAAATGACTTTTGGAGGATTCTTTATGTTTATATGTAAGCTAAGGTGACCATAGAAAACTTACAGGTTTATGGAAAGGCTATATCATCTTATTGTGAGAGGTTGTGTTGATAACAATATTGTATTGTCAGAATTTCCTTGTATATAAAAGTAGAAATTATTGTGGAGGAGAAATTATTGGAACCATGGGAGGACAAGACTTACATACTTGAGAAGTATTCTATTAGAATTATTCAATGAAAAATATTTTTATATATTGAAATATAATAAGTATATTGTGTAAGATCTGACTACTAAGCTTCATGTAATGTAAATATTTTTCCATTATAATATAAATAAAAACAAGAGATCTAATTTAGTTATGTGATGGGCAGGTGTTAATCCCCAAGTAGAAACACATTGTATTAGTCAGAAATAGACAAGGAGATTCGCAGTCTGAACAAGAAAAGGAATAATATATAGTGCAAACAAGAAATGGCAACCGATACTCTTTGGAGAGAGCGATGAGTAGGGTGTGAAACCATGGAGGAAAATGAAGCATTTATAATCATTTATAACCTTTCTGACATGAATCCATTTTCCTCTTACTTTTATTTTTCCTAAAGTTGCCAAAGAAATCTTGAAGGAACCCCACGAACCCCAAGGGTGTGAACATGCTCACGCCTCACTTTTTTCCTAACATAACTTTGGCTGCCTTGGAAACTTCCTGTGGCTAGCGTTTGCAACTTTTATGTATTCTTTGTTTTACATTTGCATCATTCCTTACCTATTCTTTTTAAGTATTTAGACTATCACCTTGGATACTTTACTTGCCAAAGTTACATTCTTAAACGGTATTCAGTGGAAAGCATTATACATGTTTCAAAATAGATGCAGATCTACTGAGTGATGGGATTGAAAAACTATAAGAAGACGTTATTTGTGTACTCATTATCTCGGTGGTTCTTTATGTCTGTGAGGTTGGGCAGCAACACCTCAATATGAAGATAGAGGCAAATAGGAAGACTACAAAGATATCTGATCACAAGAAACTTCAAAATTAAGACCACTATTCTATATGAGATCATCTTAGTGGAAGCTGGGGCTTCTCCAAGTGAAGCAACTACAATGATTAGGTTGTTAGGCTATTTGAGGAGAACAGAGAAAATGGAAGATCACCGTTGGCCTAAACTTGTGACAAATGAAATATTAGATAGAAGAAAAAACACTTGGATGAAACAAAGTATCAAGTGGCAAGATAAATGGGGAATTGATATGCATGAATGTCCTAATATGAACACTAAAATAAAAAATAATGTAAGAGAGAAAGTTAAAATGACATTTTGGTCAAAACAACTTGGATGAAAAAGAGAATATTACATCAAACATTTTAATCCCACATGTGATCACCAGCAAACATATTACATAGAGGCAGATATAAAATGGAAAGGAAAAATACTAATTGCCCAATTTAGAATGAGCTTACACCATCTTATATGTGAAAGAGGGAGGTGGAAAACACCTAAAGAGGAATGGGATGACATGGTTTTCCTATTTGTCTGGATCAGTGGAAACACAACGGCATTACATCATGGATTGCATAACTTTTGATGACATCTGAAGAAAATATATGGATATCCTAAATGTTGAGTCTCTAGATACCTTGTTTGAAGAAGATCGGATTGTTCAAATGACAGATTATTTGGTTAAAATTAACAGTTCGGGAGAAAATTGATTAGTGGGGATTAGTTTCCGCCCTTGGGATGCTTTTGAGCTTACGTAGGTGCTTCTTTTATGTTATTTGGGATAAAAGTTATGGTCCCATAGATTGCTTGGTCTCATGGACATCATTAAAAATCTTCATTCAATAGTTAATGGCTTGCTTAGTTCCCTTATTTATTTCAATTGAATAGATACTCAGTAGGATACCAATACATGTTAAATATTTGTTGGAGATGGTTGTAGGTGTTGGTGATATTTTTAGGTTTATTTAAGTTAAAAAGTTTGAATTCTTAAGTTTATGGAAGTTCATGGTCTTATAAATTTTATTATTTAACATATTCATTCTACAGAGTAGAAAAATGCAAAATAATAGAAATTAATAATTGATAAAAATTTCAAAATTTAGTTCTTTAACTAATGGCAGAAAAAAAAGAGTCTAAGCTTGTGGTGCAATTTCCAGTCCCCAACCTTTTCCACTCACTTAAATATATTACAATCCTAAAAAGAAAGACTACTACTTTTTAGAAAAAGATTCTAATTAATCCTATAGCAAAGAGATTCTTCATGAGACTACATGTTCCTTGAAGAAAGATCTAAGCCTCTCCATGGAACTTAGCCTTAATGTCTTTCATGATAAGGAAATTAAAATCACTTATGTTATCTTATCGACCTATCGACTAAATAATTATAAATAAATGAAACAATAGTATGATTCTCATAGTTA
Organism: Chamaecyparis obtusa; assembly: GCA_027943335.1. Taxonomy (NCBI): domain Eukaryota; kingdom Viridiplantae; phylum Streptophyta; class Pinopsida; order Cupressales; family Cupressaceae; genus Chamaecyparis; species Chamaecyparis obtusa. Next base: position 474,746 of record BSBK01003051.1, on the reverse strand, counting down.
CCACGATATCCTATATCAATGAAGAAATTGTTAAAAAGTTGAAGGGGAGCCTTGGTAAACAATATAATGTGGTCATACTTAAACCAGACACTATTAAGCATGGTATTAGCTTTTATATTATTATTAAATTTAACATCAATTTAAAGAGCATTGTGGCATACTTCCAACATTAAATGTCCATTGAAGTCTAGTTAATATTGCTAATTATAATGTAACTATTGATATGGTGGTTCATTAACTCTATATTATTGTTTGGTTGATCAACCGTATTAAAGAAACTATTGAATAATTACATAATATTGATATCAATGTTTCTTTCTTAAGTACGTACTAATACTAGTATTTCTAGTAACACATTAATGAACTTTGTTTTTGATAAAGGTAAAAATTATTTTTGAAGGGAACAGTAACCCTTTACAAAAGGAAATAAAGATAGGAAATATTAGCACAACACAAAAAGAGACAGTTGGTGGAAACAACATAGAATAATAGAAACCCCCCTAGCACTAGCAACCAGCAAAACCAGACCGACACACCAAAAAAGTAGGGCGTCGACCAACCAGAACAGATTAAGGTATTTTTTCCATATATTTGGCAGTGTCCTCCTTTAGCATATCAAATTGTTGGATGGACTCCCTAAGAGCTATGATTTCCTTTGAATTGTCTACTTTCTTTTTCCTCGTACTCGCTCTAGTGCAAGACCCAGGGCCAACAAGGGTAGACCCTTTAATATCCTCATCTTCAAAAATAATATGGTTGTTATTCCCTTCCAGAACAAAGAGAAGGGCCCTCAGATTGTTAGTTGTAACCTTCATGCCCTCAAAGTTCTGTTTCATGATTCTGCTAAGGGTTTCTTCAATGCTCAAGATGCGGTTGGAGGTAGTTTGCATGTGGTAGTTGACAATGGTATTAATTTTTTGTTCCAACTTCTCCATCAAACCTTGGCCAGCAGATTCATCACCCGTCACAGTATCAGTAGAGGCAGAGATCATGGGCTTAGCCATTAACAGGGCGATTTTGTTAACTCTGTCTTCCATCTCAGAATACTTGATACTGACATATTGAATTTCATCATATAGCCAGGAGTTCATTTGCATGTCCATGTGAACCCGCTCTTTGAGAACCTGCATGAACCCAAAATTACCTTTACACTTATCAATGTGATCCTCCTGGTTATTCCTAATATTCTTCTCAGGGTTCTTCTTGTCACTGCCCTCTTCTTTTTTCTCAACGACCTTCTCAGAGATAGCCCTGGAAATTATTTTCTCCTTGGAGGATGAGTCAGCATAATCCACAAGAATGGGGGAGGTGTGGATAATAGGGTTGAAACCTTCTTCTACATGAGCACCCGAAGAAGAACGAGGAGGGTCGGAACCAGCCATAGCCTGAGGGCTGGCACCCATGATAGCTTGCTCCATTTTAGTAGCCTCCTCAGGAACATAGTTATCGCCTGGGCCTTCAGACTTTAGGTCCCCAATTTTGGCACTGTTAGCTTTGTCTCTCTCATATTTCAAAGAAGGTTTAGAGGCAGAAACCAGAGGGACTTGGTCCTCCTCATCGTGATAGTCGCTGAGATTATGATCCTCTTCCAGCACCTCCGTATCTTCCTCAGTATCCATAACCACCTCCTTAGAGAGGAAATTGGCCACTTCAACCATGACATTTTTATTATCTCCTTCCCGTACACCAGTGTCTTTTTCAGTGTTCATGCCAACCTCTTTCGTGAGGAATTTGGTCGTTTCTAACATCTCACTAGAAGGGTTACCTTTCTTTTTCCTCTTGGGAGTATTACTGTCAGTTAGGAGGGATCTTTTACCCTTACTCTCCTTGATCTTCATGGGGATCAGAGTTGCATCCTAGAGGTTAGACTTGGCATACTTGTAAAGGAGAAAAATAAGCCCATCATGAAGAATAGGCTTCTTAGGGTTCTTCCTATTTTCCAAAATGTTAGTACCAAGAGACTGCAACAGAAGGTAAGGAAAAGAGATTTTCCTTTTGTAACAAAAATGATTCACTAGCATGAAATGAAAATTGTAGACTCTAGTGTACTGACCCTCAAGAGTAAAATATTGCATAAGGGCTTTGACAAGTTTGGCCCAGAGCAGTCTCATTTGACTACAAAGAACTAAATCTCAAGACTATTTAACAAGGAGGGCTTTCTTGCCTTAAGACTTAGGGTACATTATAGCCACATTCAGGGCCATGATCCTACCTCTATAGTACTTTAACTGAGACATTTGAAGACCCATAATCTTAGAGATAAGTTTTTCAGTAATGCTAAAATTTTTACCACTAAGGGTAACTTTACCATTATCCCAGCTGCCGACAAAATCCTTGGAGATGTCCTTGTCGTAGCCATGTAATTTCTCCATATAGGGCATGACACCACCTTCTTGGAGCTTTTCCCAGACTTTGGCTTCCTTCTTCCATTTGCACATAGTCGGCTCCTCACATTTCAATTTACCTCCCATGATACCAGAATTCTAGAAACCAGACTTAGTCACCGGGTCATTGCCAAATATGAAGACACTAATGCAAAGAAAGAAAGTACTGAAGGCCACCACTTTAATAGGATTAAAGAAAGCAATGAGGAAGCAAAATGAACACTTGGTATTATTTACGCCCATACCTTTAAGTGTGTGAGGCTTAATCGTGAGGCATTTCCACCAAGTATCCTTTTTAATCATCATAATTACTAATTAATCCAAGATTTTGATGGATTTGGTCATACCTTATGAGGCTAAGGACTTCATTACTTAATCCTTGATTACCATGCCAGCATCTGACATCATCACTGTGAGCTCCCACATTCACCAAGTTGTCAGCCACAAAGTTAGCTTCTCTAAACATGTGGGAGACATGTCTGTCTTCAAACTCATTAAGGTAGCTTTTAATCTGGCTGATGATGTGCTTCATATTCCATGATGGATTATGATTACCTTTGATATAGTTGATTGTATTCATGGAGTCCCCTTCCAGCCAGAGTTTGGTGCAGTTCTGGTCCTTGGCTAACTTGCAAGCATAAAGGGCTGCCTTAGCTTCAACAACATGGCTAGACTGGATCCCAATAGGTAAAGCTATAGAAACAATACATCAACCTTCAAGGTTTTTAACTATGCTCCCACAACCAGCAATGTCGGGATTACCCTTCATCGAGCAATCAAAATTAACTTTGTACCATCCAGGAGGAGGACATAGCTAGAAAACACCATCACGATTGCTGGGGGAAGCCTTAGGAATGGAAGAGAACCTTCAGTTATTAATGACATCCTTATCGATGATGCCTTCCAGCAATTTCATTCTTTGATCACAAGCCAGGTGAGCATTTTTTGTAATACTTCTAGTAGCTTTGAAGCCAACTAGAAAAGGAGTGGAAAGGTTGTTTCTAAATATCTGGTTGTTCCTTTCTTTCCAAATCCACCAAATAACATGGGGGGCAGTAAAATTCCAGATCAATTTACCCAAAATATGGGAAAAAGGAGAGAACCATTGGGAAATGAAGTCATGGATGGTGCTAGGGAACACCCAACTAATATTCCAATGCTGCAACATAACTGACCAAACCTCCTTGAAAAAAGTGTAGTTTAAGAGGTGGAGGGAAGTTTAAGTAGATTGCAAGAAGAGGTAGCATCTATTAGGAAGCATCCATCCTTTCTTAACCAGGTTCTCTATGGTAAGGACTTTGTCCTGAATAATTAACCAGTAAAAAATGTTAATTTTAGGGATAAGAGGAGTCCAAACCTTAGCCCAAAAAGGCTCAGAGCCCAAATTGGAAGATAGAGAGTACATTGAAGCCACCGAGAACTTTCCACTAGGATTAGGGGACCAGATGAGTTGGTCATTAATATTCTCATTAATAAACTAGGGAGTTAAGTCCTAATCTACATTTTTCAGCTAGGGGTCTATGTCACCAAGTCTGATCCACTCATTATTTCTCCAATAATCAGATATTTTACTCCCAATTCTGCTAGAACATAATTCTGCCAAAGGGGCCAAATCATTGAGTTGGATGAGGGGTTTATCTTTGATCCAAGCATCTTCCCATAAGTTTATCACCCTACCATTGCCAATACTCCACCTAGCACCTTTGGTAGCAAGATATTTATCTTTCAAGATACTGTTCTAGATGAAGGAGCCATGAACATGGAGGGGGCAAGCAAGAAGGGTATCAATGGAAGGGGTGGAAAAGAGGTACCTAGATTTGATAATTTTATTCCACTCTTTTTGTTCTTCAAAGGTTCTCCAAATTTTCTTGGCAAGAAAAGCTAGATTGAAATCTTTAATTTTCTTGATACCAAGGCCACCAAACTTGATAGGTTTGCAAACATTCTCCCAGGCCACGAGATGAGTTCTACTTTTGTCCTTCGTGCTGGACCACAAAAATATTTTTTGTAACCCCTCAATATTGTCTGCAAACTTAGAAGGGATTCTGAAAAGTCTCAAAGCATAAACATGAAGTTTCTGAAGGGAGGCTTTGAGTAAAATGATCTTTCCATCTTAGCTGAGGAGATCCCCTTTCCAGCCAGTAAGCTTCCTATTGAATTTGTCAACAATTCCATTCCAGAAGGAATTTGGAGGTTTGAGACCCAGAGAAAGACCCAGGTGTATGCACCCTAAAATGGTCGCCTAGACTATGGGCCCCCATTCATCAATTTATCAATTTCCTGAATCAATGCCTTGCAATATTTTCAATTCAAATCAATTTCCTTGATCAAATCATAATTAATTCAATTATTTCAATATTTCCTAAAGTTTGATCATTTTATCCTAAGCCTTATTTAATTAAAAGAAAACTTCCCTTCTAATTAAATAAAATAATCTTATTAAAATAAAATCCCTCTTTTAATAAAGTCCCCACTTAAATCCCTCTTTGTGATGAAAAAAGGAAATAAATCAAATAAAAATAAATAAAGATTCTTTTTTCTCCACACTTTGAATGCACACATTTATAAGTGGTGGGCCTTTTCCTCTTACTTGCCTTTTTAGGGATTTATCCCACATTGCACTTGAGGATGCTTTCCCCTCCACACTTTCCTTTATAAGGAGCCCTCTCCTTCTCATTTGAAGATCCCATATTTTATGTTATTGTTATGCTGGAGGTTTGGAGAGAGATTTTGGAGGAGAGTTTGAGCACTTGAGATTGAATATTGCAACTTCTCTTTTCTTGTCTTCTTCTCCCATGCATCCATGGAAATTCATTTAGATTAATCTTGCATTTACATGTTAGATTAGATTCATATTTCATTTCATAGAATAATCTTGCATGCATATTTCTTTTCATAGATTAGTTTTCTTTCATGCATTTTTATCATATAGAATAGATTCCATTTCCATTTGCACACATATTTGATGATCATGGAGACTAGCATTCTTGCTTTTCCTCTTTGAATCTCTCATTTTATGGTGTACTTGCATGGGCACAAACTAGGTCTAAACTAAGGGCCTGCATTACAAACCCTTGCACTCCATGAATAGAGAGCTATGAGTTGCCATTTGAGACCTTATTCTTGAGCAATCTTGGATATAATGACTCATAGAAGTGTGTCAACATTTTAGCACACATTTTTGGCACCCATCGTGGGGTAGAATATTCAATTTCTGGCCTCGTCTTGTTTATTAAATTTTTTTTCAATTTTCATTTTCTATCCATACATCCATATGTCTCTGGTATGAATTATTGCATGAAGTTTCTCATTGTATCGTGAAAAGTTGTGCTGGCATTATTACTTCCTCACGTGACAAAGGCATTTTCTCATGCGGGTCTGGGTATTTTCTTGCATGAAACTTGACACCAAAGACCTAAAATTTTATAGCCTTGTACTTTCTGCTTTCTATTTTCTGACATTTCCTAGTTGCTATGGATTTTTCCTGATCCTATTTTTTTAAACAACTTAACAATGGGTTGTGTTGCTTTGAACTTGAGGTATTTTTTTGCATCTCTATAACATTTGGATTTTGGAAATCAAAATGAACCTCTCATGTGTCTAACTTGAGTGTTTCTCGCTTTCATAAATCACACTTCCAATTTTTGCTCTAAAGGAAAGAATGGATCTAGATTTTCTTTCTTGCATATATGTTTCACATAGTAATTAGGCCCTTTGAACACTATTTGTGGTATTCTTGAGAGAGTGGGCTTCATTCACTTGTCTTACATGTGAAGCTCTTCTTGACGATAGATCCCCTTATAGGTAGGGAAGGACTTGATATCATCTCATTGTCTCACTTGGTTTAGTCATCAACACTTGATGGTACATTCTCTCTTGGTCCCATTTAGAGAGATTGATAGTCATTGTTGTTGGCATACAAACCTTGGTGAGGTGATTTCAACTTAGCGTGTTAATTAATTTTCTTGCTATGTCTGGGTAAGGTGAAGAGGCTAGAGGATTATGCTCTATTCCCTTTGGGAGCATCAGAAATTTAGAACCCTTGAATCTGAGCTAAGTCCCCATGTGGTCCATATTGTGAGTCTTCCTTGTTAGAGAGGGTTAATCATAGTGGACACTCGCTTTATTGGGTAAATCATGTGGATGAAACCTCAAGCGGTATTAGCCATTCCTGCCATGGAGTAACAATCACTATATAAATGTCCTTGTGGAAGAAATCTCCACAGGTGTGGTCTCTTGTTGGGATGTCAAATCTCCTCAGTAGCTCCTGATTGATTAAATTCTCAGACTATGTCAAAACCTCAGTGCGCTTGGATTAGAGTTCGCCCACTTGAGATTGCAAGAGTTGTAGAGTTGACCATTACTACGAACCAAAGTGCAACCAACTTTTTATTTTCTAAGACTATGTGTGTGACTGAAAAATATTTTGAGAACATACACAAGTAGAATCTTTAGGGAGTAGAATACTATGTCACTATTCTTGTTCATGCGCAAGGTTTCTTTGTCCCTTGCTCATTGTTTGAAGACAATTATTTTCTTAAACTCCCTGATTGTTGTCTTTTGTGCCTAATTAATGATAAAAATTTGTTAATGCATCTAGTTGTTTAATTAAAATGAACAAAAACTAAGTTCCCAAGTCAAAAAACCAACCTTTTACAACTCGCTGTTAGCATCTGTCGCCTGGTTCTGTGTACTTTCTTGTGAAAAATTTTGTTTTCTCGCATGAACTATGCACTTTCTTGCACGGGATTTCACATCCTCGCATGAGGTTTCACTATAGTCCTATCAGAGACCTCTGTCACTTATTTTTGGTCTAATCTAGCACTTCTCCGTGCAAGCTTGGCATATCCTCACGTGGACCTGTCATTTCTTCGCGCGAGACTTCCCTTTCTCGCATGAAATTGTCCCATAGTTTGTGAAAATAGTGAGTTGTTTCCCATCCGCTAGTTGTTTTTCTACCTATTCTAGTTCCTGTTTAGGGTCTACCTAAAACTGTCAACTTGCTTGATTTGCTACACTATCATTTCTAGTCTTCCTCGATCGATCTGGGTCAGATCAAGTCACTTACTCCATTGTTAGAAGCCTATTTGCACTTTGGATTCTTGCATTTTGAACTCTTGAACTAGTAATCTTTGATTTCACAAGTGACCTTGCTTGTAGTTGGTGAGCTAGAAACTATCCTTGCTGAGAAGATAAACCTTTAGATCCTTTGATAACATGCTTGGAGAGTTTTAGTAATCTCTTGTCCATTCACTTCCATACAAATTCAAATTAAATCAATATAACTTGGGTAAATCATCCTCCTGATCCATATGTGTTAGGGTATTCACCCGTTCAATGGGCACCTCTGTGGCAGTGTTGGTTTATGCCTCTTGCAAAATTCTAACTTATCACCTCTCTTTTGGACAAGTGAGTGCTTTTACTATCCTAGCTTGGTACCAACATTTCTTAGGGTCATCTTATCACCTAGTACCTTTTCTTTCATGTTGGTTACAACAAGATATCAAGTAGATCAAGGAAAGAGACCTCAAGTAGTCTTTAACCAATTACCCTTAGTTCAAACTCACCAAAAAAGTAAGGGAAACGAACCTGTATTTGATCAATCACCCAGGAATAAATCAAAAGTTTGGTTTGATCCCAAGAGTAATCTTAGTGAGTTGAGTACACCCTTAGCATCTTCTTGCTTAGATATAGATATGAGTTACACAATGACTTGACGAGAGAGGGAATAAATGGATAAAATCCTTGATGACATATTTGAAAAACATAGAGATACCATTTTGTTTAGCAGTTCCTCTCATGAAAATCAACCAGTCTCACCCCTTATCTCAACTAGATATCTGGATGCACACCAAAGGGCTGAAAGGTATAAGAGGCAAGCCTATCAAGAAGAACAATCACAACATAAAAACCAAGATGATGAACCTTATGACACTCGTGTGAATGCAGCATACACCAATGACTTGTTTGGACATTCAAGACCAAGCTCACTACTCAAAGTACCTTCAAGATATACAAGTGAAAGACTTAAGAGAATTGAGCATGAAAAGGAAGCCTTCCTAGACAAACAAACTAAAAAGGAAGAGCAATTTATGCTCCTAGAATCAAAGAGAAAAACCCTATTGGGGATAGAAAGGAGAGCCTTCCAGGAAGCGCAAGATAGACTCTTGGCTCAACAACTTAATGATCAATTTAACAACTTGCATGTTGGTGGTGGAAATAACTCCCCTCCATCCACCCCTCCTAAGACTCCATGAAGTGGAAGATGTTCAAGAACACCTTCACAATCTCCTAGCCCTAGAGGAAGAAGAGCTTCATGACATGACCATTATAGGAGACAAAAACCTCTTAGGAACTCAAGAAAACCTTCACAACGTGCTCACCATGGTTCACAATATGGGGGTAGTAGCTAGAGTTTTGACCTAAACTTCCAAGACTTCATGAAGATAGAACAAGAACTACTCTTCCAACAGTATATGGAGAGATACTTAGAGAAAAACAAAGACAAGTTCCTAGAGAGTTTAATCAACAAAGGCGCTAGAGTCCCCTACAACTTTGATGTGGACAAGATGATTAAGAAGAAAGGTACATCTCAAGAAGAAGAGATCAAGCAAATTAAGAGTATGATGGAAAAGATGTTGGCACCCAAGAGTTAATTCTCACTTGATTTGATTTGTCCTAATCCTTTTGACAAAAGTGTTAGCATGAAAGACTTCCCTAGAAAGGTTGAGATCCCTCAATATGACAAGTATGATGGGAATGGAGATCCACATGATCACGTGTGTCAATTCTATACCACAAGTTTTGAGTTTCATCAAGATGATTCGTACCTCATGAGATTTTTCCCAAGGTATCTTAAGGGTCAAGTGATGGAATGGTTCACCAACATAACTCCCCCAATTAAGACTTTCAAAGAGATTTTCTATAGATTTGTCCAACACTTTGCATACAACCTTTCAAGATCTATCACCATGTTGGACTTATGAAAATTAAAGCAAAATCAAGGGGAATCCTTTGTCACTTTCTTGCAAAGGTGGAGACGACAATGCTCTCGCTACTCTAGGACCATCCCTGAAAATGAAAAGATTAACATCCTTGTTAGCAACTTGGTTCCCGAAATGTGGTATGAAATTAAGAAGATGGTTTTTGATTCCTTTGACACCATGGTTGAAATTGCATGTAGGATGGAGGATGTTTTGAGAGAACAAGGAATTTTGACCAGACATGGAAACAACAACAACAATGGTCAAAATAACAACCCTAACAAAGATAAAGGAAAGAACTCACATTGGAATAGGAACAAACAAGTGGTCAATGATGAAGTTGTGGACTCCTCCAAAACCACAAATCAAGCTATTCTACACTTTTCTAGTTTTTTTCAAGCCATGAAACTCAATGCATCTACTCAACAAGAGAGCAAGCCAAGATACCAAGATAAGCCTAAGAAAGAGAGATGTCAGTTTTCAAAACTTGGTGATTCATATGAGGATGTATTGAAAACACTCATCGCCAACAAACTTGTGCATCCTCAAGATCCCTAAAAGCATTATTTACTTGATGTTAAGCCACATTGGTGGGATGAGAAAGGCTTTTGCAAATTTCACAATGGCATTGGACATGATATTGAAAACTGCTGGAAACTCAAACATATCATCCAAGATTTCATTGAGGGTGGAAAACTTAAGGTAGATGGATAGAACACCAATGCCGATCATAAGGCATTCAAAGAACCTTTTCCCAAGTGTGAGAAGGGGGAAACCTCTATTCTAAGAATGGAAAGGTTGAGGTCAATTACACTTATACAGATGCAGAGAATGTTGTCAACATGCTTGAAGTTGTAGAAGAGAATGTCAACATGATGAGGGATAAAGATCCCTATGGTTATGATCTAGACATGGACTCTCCTCCTATCTTTGATGAAGAATTCATCTTGGTGCTAAGGGGTCCTAACTCTAGAGTGTCATCTCAAACTCTAAATGTTGTCACACGAAGTGAAGGTCCCATTGTCATTAGAGGACCTAGTTCAAGTCAACCAAGTAAACCAAAGCAAATGGCATCCAAGAATGTCACCTCAAAACCAACAGTTAATCCTAAGTTGAGCTATAATCTAGTCAATCAGTTGCAAAGAACCCCAGCTCATTTTGATATTTGAGCTCTTAGAGTTGTCCCCGAGTCACAAGCAAGTCCTTGAGGATGCTTTGTGCATAGAAAACATCCCCAACAACTTAGATGTTGATCAATTCCAAAACATGGTTAACCATATTGCTAGCCCTCATCACCTTACCTTTTCAGAGGATGATGATAAAGCTTTGAGCCACCCACACAATCTCACTCTTCATATTGAGTTCATGATCCACAAAACCCATGTTAGGTGCATGTTGATAGATGGGGGTGCTGGGATTAATATTTTTTCCTTGAGCCTTTTGAAGATGTTGGGTTATTCTAAACAAGTCATAGATACCAGAAAAAAGATCACTATCAAAGCCTATGATGAGGTAGAAAGAAGTTCCAAGGGGTTGGCCGTCCTTCCTGTTAGGATTGGCCTTGTTGAAAAAGATGTTTTGTTCCAAATAGTTGACACTGGCCCCCTTGCATATAATATCTTACTCGACAGACTGTAAATTCATGATATTCAAGCAGTGTTGTCTACCTATCATTAGTGTGTTAAGTTCCCTTACAATGGAGTAGAGATTTGTATACTTGGGGATAGCGCTTTATCTATTAACTCATTTTTGGTGAGTGCTCATGTTCCCCTCAATAGAGAAGTGGAAGACTTCAATGCAACCTTAACTAAATGTAAAGACAAATTCAAGTCAGTAGACCTTGGCATGGGGGGTATCAACTCAACTCCCTCACAGCAATAGCAGTTTCACCTAGGTCTTATGGCAAGCTTTCACAAGAAATGAGATCTTCCTCTTTAGCTATGACTTTATTTGGCACGTTTGTAGAGTCCTCAATGCCTATTCAAGATGAGAAAGAAGAGATAGCTATTAAAGACTGGATTTATAGAGAAGAGAAATACATGCACAATGAAAACTTCTCTCCCTCTCCTAAGGCTTATGGAAGAGGGTATACTTTTGTCAAATAGATGGGCTATCCTGGACATGGCTCTCTTAGTCATAGATTGGATGCTAGAGCTGAACCCCTTGATCATGATCTTTTTGGATGCAAGTCTAAGAAGACAGTTGGCCTAGGATTTGTGAATCACAACAAGAACACTAATCCTATCCTTGATGAGCCAGATAGTGAAGATGAACCAGAATACATACCTAATTTGACAAATCACAAAGATATGTGTGAAGATTGGGTCCCTTCCACTAATCTCCTTTGGGGAGATTCAGATAGTCCAGTCACTCATGAGATAGTTGCAACCTTAGAACAAAATGAATCAGATGTAGAAGATCTTATTAGAGAACGTCAACAAAAGAATCTTGTTCATTTGATGGAAAGAGAAGGTATTACCCTTGATGACATTAGAACTTCCACATTGAGACATCCCAAACCTTCATGGTGTAAACATCCTTGTTGAATTTCAAAAACAAGTTCGTATGAGTATGAACGAGACTTCTTCTCAGAGCCTTCCACAATTGTCATGGATATTGATTTCATCCACACTTATAGTTCTCAACCTGAGGTAGCCAATGAGTCACATGTAGGATTAGAGGATTTGAACCAGCATGTTCCCTTAGTGGATGATTCTTCACTTGTTAGGATGAATCCCAATGCAGGTAGCTTAGAGGGATATGTGACGGACTCTGACTGTTCGGTCACCAGAGATGATATCATTCGCATTCACAACCTTGAACCAGCCATTGAATTACCTCTTGTTCATCCTAACCTCCTCGATTGGTCCCAACGCTATCAAGAACCTAAGCTCTTAACATTCCAAAATGATTATGAGATAGACTGTTACTTGAATGCCATTGAACCTATAGTCTCTTCCACCAGTGAACCATCTACCAAAATGATAGAGCCAGACATCAAGTACCTTAGTCACAAAATAAAAAGAAAATAAAATAAAAAGAATAGGATTTTTGATGGCAAAAACCACTGTGTGGCAGTGTCAAAACCAAAAAAAGTAAAAAGAAATGATGTATCCAAGGGTGAAAACCTCTATGAGGCACCTAAGGATGAGGTACTTCATCGTCTCCCTAGCCACTTCAAGATAGATCTTCAATTCTTATTGAACCAACACAAATAGTCAATTTGGGTACAGATAGGCTCCATAGATAGGACACTTGGCTTAGTCCTTATCACCACAAGAAAAAGAAGCTTACAATAAGTTCTTACAGAAAAAAAAGATCAACTCTGCATGTACTTATTCAGATATGCCAGGGTTGGACACTAATCTTACCATGCATCACTTGTCCATAGCTCCAGTTGTCAAACAGGTTAAATAGAAATTGAGAAAGATGCATCCTCACATAGCTCTCCTAGTCAAAGCAAAATTAGAGAAAATCCTTGGTTTAGGATTTATAAGAGCTATTGACTATGTTGAATGGATATCAAACATTGTACTAGTTTCCAAACATGATAAATCCATTCAAATTTGCACAAATTTTAGAGATGTCAATAGAGCATGCCCAAAGGATGACTTTCCACTTCCCAATATAAACATGATAGTGGATATGACTACGAGTTATGAGATTTATTCCTTAATGGATAGTTTTTATGGATATAATTAGATTAAGATAGCTCCTGAAGATCAAGAAAAGACTGCATTCACTTGTGCATGGGGTACATATTTTTGGATCATTATGCCTTTTGGATTAAAAAATGTAGGAGCCACCTACCGAAGAGCTATTCCAACCATTTTTCATGACATGATGCATAAAAACATGGAAGATTATGTGGATAACACCTTGGCCAAGTCTAAGAAAAGAGACACACACTTAGATGATTTAGAAGTCATTCTAGATCGCATGGAACAATTTCAACTAAGGTTAAATCCTAAAAAGTGTGCATTTGGTGTCACCTTTGGACAACTATTAGGGTTCATCATTTCAAATAAAGGAATAGAGGTAGACCCTGAAAAGGTCCAAGCAATCATAGATATGCCACCTCCTAGAAACTTTAGTTAAATGAGGAGTCTTCAAGGATGTCTTCAATCCATAAGGAGTTTCATTTCATAGTTAGCAGATAGAGCTCAACCTTTCAACAAGAACTTACACAAAGGAGTCAAATGTGTTTGGAATCAAGATTGTCAAAAGAGCATAGATCAAATCAAGAAATACTTGGCAAATCCTCCCATTTTAATGCTTCCTATCCCAGGGAAACCACTTATTCTATACATTTCAGTGACAAAATATTCCTTGGGAGAATTACTAGCTCAACTTGATGAACATGGGAAAGAAAGAGAAATATACTACATTAGCTACACTCTTGTTTCATATGAGGTTAACTACACCAGCATTGAGAAATTTTTCCTTGCAGTTGTGTTTGCTTCCCAAAACTTGTGACATTACAGGCTTGCGCACACTATACACCTCATAGAAAAAATAGATGATTATAGGTAGACTTGCTAAATGGATGATTATCCTTTCAAAATTTGACATAGAGTACATTGAGCATAAAGAAATCAAAGGACAAGCCATAGAAAATCAATTGGCTGATTTCCCAATACAATATAATGCACCTATATTCAAGTTGACTTCCCAGATGAACACCTCATATATATTACTGAAAGAACATGGAAGATATTCTTTGATGGATCCTTTATGCAAAACGGTTCAGGAGCTGGTGTGTTGTTTGTTTCTCCTCATGGGTACATGATTCCTAAGTCTTACAAGTTATGGTTCCCATGTACAAACAATATTGCTGAGTATGAAGCTTTAACAAATGGACTTAAGATAGCCATAAAATGGAGAATCACAGAGTTACACATCTATGGGGATTCACAGTTGATAATCAACCAAGTCAATGATGAATATCAAAGAAAGGAGAAATTGGTACCTTATAAGAAAATGGTTGATTCCTTGAAATGATACTTTACAGTTGTCACATTTTAGCAAATCCCCAAGGCAAGAAACAAAGCAATTGATGCTATGGCCACACTTGCTTCACTCCTTCAGTTAGAGCAACATGAATCCAGATTTAAATTCCTGGTGGAAGAGCTACATCACCCTATCTATGACTCCCAAGATAGTTATGTCATTTGTACCCTTGTTAGTTGTGAGTCATCTCGTTATGGTGCCATTTACTCATATCTTCGTGATGGCATTATACCTGAAACCTTCAACTGATCTAAATGCAGAAACCTTACCCAAAATGCCTCTCACCATTCAGTTATCTCTGGTGATTTGTACAAGAGGGGTCTAGATGGAACACTTCTTAGATGCTTAGAAAAGGAAGAATCTGACCAAGTATTAGTTGACATCCATGAGGGCATCTGTGGGGGACATTCCAATGGTCTTGCCATGGCTCGAAGGTTGCGTAGGGTGGGGTACTATTGGCATACGATGCAGATTGATGTAGTAGCTTTTGGAAAGTCATGTGAAAAGTGTCAAAAACATGGTAACTTGATACATGCTCCAGGAAGGGAGCTCATTCCTTCTATATCTCATTGGCCATTTCAGCGATGGGCCTTCAATCTTGTTGGGTAGATTCATCCCAACTCATCAGGTTGACACAATTTTATTATCACTGCTAATGATTACTTCACTAAATGGGTAGAAGTTGTCCCACTTTCTATTGCCTCGGGAAAGATAGTCTCTCTATTCATTCTGAACCATATCATCCATCGATATGGAGTGCCTTCCAAGATTATCACTAAAAACATAGGCCAATTCAAAAATAAAGACCTTAAACAACTCTGCAAGAAATTCAAGATTAAACAACATTGGTCCTCCATTTACTTCCCACAAGGAAATGGTCAAGCAGAGGCATCAAACAAAACCATTCTTAAAATCCTACATAGAAAAATTTGTAAGAGTGGTAGAGATTGGCACTTACAGATGAATCCAGCTTTGTGGGCCTATAAAATGAGTATTCGTACTCCTACTAGGGCTACTGCTTTTTCCCTTACATATGGCGCTAAAGCAGTGTTACCTTTAGAGGTTGAGATTCCTTCACTTAGAGTTTCCCTCAAAGGTCTAGTTACAGATAAAGACCACTAGGCCATGAGACTTCAAGAGTTAGAACTTCTAGATGAGAAACATCAAGCATCATTTGACCATGTGAGGGTTTATCAAAAGTGCATGTCCAAAGCTTTCAATAAAAAGGTTTGCCCTAGAGAATTCCAAGTGGGATATCTTGTCCTACATGAAAATCCTAAGAATCAACAACATAGAGATCAAAAGGGCAAATTTGAACCTAATTAGCTTGGACCTTACTTCATTACAATAGCTTTTGGGTTAGGTGCTTATTTACTGTCTACAACAGCGGGAGAGTAGCTCCCTTATCCTATCAATGTCTTGCACCTAAAGAAGTTCTATCTATGATGCCCATTCTATCTGGGGGCATCCTTTGTACATACTTATTGATCCTGAAAAAATCCCAAAAAATGATATATTGTCAACAATTATAAAAATCTGAAAATGTCCTTAAAAAATGATCATCTTAGTGAAAACCTAACAATAGGAGCTTTGATGTATCTCCAAAAAAAATTATAAAAAGTCTTGAAAAAAAAAAAAGAAAAAAAAAATTGCAATAAAATCCAAGTGGTGAAAACCTGGAAATGAGTGCTACTTGAGGCCTTTGCACCCCTATTTCTTAGCACGTGTCCTCAAAACTTAGCCTTTCTCCATCAGGCCTTGTCCTTGGATCCTTGGTTTTGAATTGGTCTTTGTCTTTGTCTAGGGGGCATAACTGTGTGCTTTATTCTTTTGGATGCGTTAGTCTTTAGGACACCTCACAAATAGTGTTTTTCAACACCACCCCAACTGTGTTCTTCAACACAACCCCTGACATCGAGTGTTTTTCAACACTTATCGGTTTGGTCTTACCCAGTTTTGTCATGTGATCTTATTTTCTTGCAAGCATTCGATCCTTATCCTCAGAACTCAGTATCAATTAACACACTTAAATTTTTAAACACAACACTTAATGCTTGAGCTATGTCATGATCTTTTCTTTGTGTGCTTACTGTTATTGATTTTTGTTAAGTGTCCTTGTCTAATAAGTCTCTCCGGTATGCATAGCTAGAGGACTTGGGGCATGGGGCATATTTTTATTTTCTTTCTACTTGTGGGTGTGGTCTTGAAACTCTAGAGTGTCTCTTGTTGTCCCCTTGAAACACTTAGGAGATTCGAGGCATCATCCTTGACTATTTTTGCACAACCATTCTTATGGTCATCCCAACATCTATGCCTTGATGTGAGCATAGTTTTGCTACATTAAATTGGGTAAGCTAACATCGAAGTCATCTTGACCTTTATGTCTTTGATGCTTATGTTAGAATCTTTCCACATTCCAATCTGATACAAATCACATTCATATCTTCATAGTTGCGCTTGTGACTAGTGATGATTGTGTGATTTTTTGATGTCTGTTAATAATGGCCCAAAGATGAAAATAAGTTCCTTAACATTCTCTAATGAATGATGAATGCAAAATCCTATGTTACAATTTCTCTATTACAAGTACACCTTTGCATTTTCATGTAGCTTGCATTGTTAGACTTCATGTTCATTTGCATTTTTAGGTTGCATTATGATTTTGAGAGGGTTTTCCTTCATCTTTCTTTTGGACTTTTAATCAACTGTGGTCATGTTTTGATCTTCATTTTCTTATCTTCTTTCGTGATCTCAATCAAAATTTTCTATCTTAAACAGTTGATTGATTTTGGGGCATTCTCTTTCTTAAGGAAAATTCTCTTTCTTCTCTCCATTTCTTTCCACTTCTTCCAAACTTCTATCTTCCATTCACTTTCACCCTACTTCTTTTCTTCTAATTCAACCTTGGGGCATAATCTTTCATGCTTGATGATCTACCTTGGTTTTGTGATCCTTATATCTTTCATATTACATCAAGAACCTTATTTTTTAGTTCGATTTGATCAAATTTATCAATTTGTTATTTCTCCTCTATCTCATTTCAATTTCAATCATGAGGGGGCAGTACCTATCACACTTTAATCCTTGATTCAGATTTATCAATCCTATCAATTGATCCTCTTGGGGAAACCTTGTTTGAGATTCTTATCTTGGACATGTCAATTACCTATTTACAGGGGTGTTGACCTTGTCTTTTTCAATTAGCTTATCTTTTTCCCGATCTGTTTCCATCCGTCAATCACACATCTGGGTTGTTTTGTGATCCCAAATCAATCCCACACTTCAATTGCATTCTTTGACTACATGTGTTCCCATAAAGATCACACATTAGTCAAAGAGGGGAAAATGTATGCACCCTAAAATGGTCGCCTAGACTATGGGCCCCCATTCATCAATTTATCAATTTCCTAAATCAATGACTTGCAATATTTTCAATTCAAATCAATTTCCTTGATCAAATCGTAATTAATTAAATTATTTCAATATTTCCTAAGGTTTGATCATTTTATCGTAAGCCTTATTTAATTAAAAGAAAACTTCCCTTCTAATTAAATAAAATAATCTTATTAAAATAAAATCCCTCTTTTAATAAAGTCCCCACTTAAATCCCTCTTTGTGATGAAAAAAGGAAATAAATCAAATAAAAATAAATAAATATTCCTTTTTCTCCACACTTTTAATGGATATATTTATAAGTGGTAGGCCTTTTCCTCTTACTTTCCTTTTTAGGGATTTATCCCACATTACCCTTGAGGATGCTTTCCCCTGCACACTTTCCTTTATAAGGAGCACTCTCCTTCTTATTTGAAGATTCCAGATTTTATGCTATTGTTATGTTGTAGGTTTGGAGAGAGATTTTGGAGGAGAGTTTGAGCACTTGACCTTGAACATTGCAACTTCTCTTTTCTTGTCTTCTTCTCTCAGGCATGCATGGCAACCCATTTAGATTACTCTTGCATTTGCATGTTAGATTAGATTCATATTTCATTTCATAGAATAATCTTGCATGCATATTTCCTTTCATAGATTAGTTTGTTTTCATGCATTGTTATCATATAGAATAGCTTCCATTTTCATTTGCACACATATTTGATGATCATGGAGACTAGCATTCTTTCTTTTCCTCTTTGATTCTCTAATTTTATGATGTAGTTGCATGGGCACAAACTAGGTCTAAACTGAGGGCCTCCGTTACAAACCCTTGCACTCCATGACTAGAGAGCTATGAGTCATCATTTGAGACCTCATTCTTGAGCAATCTTGGATATAATGACTCATAGAAGTGTGTCAACATTTAAGCACACCAGGTAGCTAGAAGGGAAAGAAGAGATCTTACAACCAAGGATAATTGCCATTTTTTGTTGTCTATGCAGGGGGGGTATTGATAAAGAAGAGAGATTTTCTCCTAGTTGATAAGTTGGCCTATAGAAGAAGAGTAAATATTGAGAGCCAACTTACAATTTCTGGATTCTTTAATTGAGAAAGAGCCCATAAGGACTGTGTCATCAACAAATTGTTCATGAGAGGAGGGTTGACAAGAAGAAGAGGGGATCAATCCCTAGATAAGGCCATCATGAACACATTTAGAGAAGATTCTTCCAAGGCACTCAGCCAGAATGGAAAAGAGGATGGGAGAGATAGCATCCCCTTGGCGGAGACCTCTTAATGGGAAGAAGAAGTTGGAAGTTGAACCATTCACCATCACTGAAATAGAAGACATAGAGATCAACTGCTGGATGAGGTTCACCACACATTCCAAAAATCCAAAGGTGATCAGAACATGGTAGAGGAAGTCCCAATCCACCCTATCATAATATTTGGAGAGGTTGACCTTCATGAGGAAGCCTTGTTTCTGTGAAACCTTCAACGAATGGATATTCTCATGAACATTAATAATAGAATCTAAGATCTGGTGAATAATCACAGGGAGGAAAGCCAGAATTCTCACCGTGAGGACTTTTGAGATGATCTTGTAGATGGT
Organism: Chamaecyparis obtusa; assembly: GCA_027943335.1. Lineage (NCBI taxonomy): Eukaryota > Viridiplantae > Streptophyta > Pinopsida > Cupressales > Cupressaceae > Chamaecyparis > Chamaecyparis obtusa. Next base: position 455,388 of record BSBK01003051.1, on the reverse strand, counting down.
ATTGCATAGACTAATCGGTCTAAAGCTTTCCATAGAATTGGCACCATGTTTCTTAGGGATAAGAACAAAGAAGTTCGAATGGGCTTCCTTAAGCAGGGATCCAGCTCCAAAGAATTCTTTAACTGCCGCTGAGACATCTTTTCCAATGATGTGCTAGAAGGATTGAAAAAAGAAAGGGGGCAAGCCATCCAGACCAAGGGATTTTTCCCCCTCAAAGGAGAAGGCAACAACTTTAATCTCCTCTGAGGAAGGGGTTTTACATAGAGTATCATTGTCTTCCCAGTCAAGGATACATGGGATAGATTCGAGTAGTAGATTCTGATTATCCAAGGAGAGATACGGGTCCTTGGAGAGAAAAGAGAAGAAAAAAGAAGTGAATTATTTTTGATGTCCTCCTCCTTATCTAGCTTACCTTGACGGCTGGTGAGACTATCAATCCTTTTGGTTGCCTTGTGCTTTTGCGCTGTCATATGGAAGAAATGAGTGTTTTTGTCCCTAGCCTTAAGCCAAAGAGCCCTAGATCTTTGCCTCCAGAAGGCTTCTTCCTTAGATATGATATTGTGATAGTCAGCCTGAATGATATTTTCCTTCAATTTGTTCTATTTAGTAAGGCCCTCCTTTTGAATAGTATCTTGTAATACTTGTAGGTCAGATTGGATAGTAGTAATAAACTTTGTTAATTGATAAAGTGTTAATGTTTAGATAATAATTAACATTAATATCAATCTTGACATTAGATACAAGAGTAGACATTAGGAATAGTATTTTTCATGACCTTATTATGTTAGTGGTTGATCTTGCAAGGGTAACACAATTATATTAAGGTATGCTTAGGTTAGGTGGAAGATTAATAACCCTTCTAGTTTAGCATCATATAACATCTTAGTTAGGGCCAATCAAGTGAGGCAATAAGTAATGGTTAGAGTCAATTACCATTGATCTATTAATTTATTACATAAACACATACATAAATGTAGTAGGTATGTTTATATATAATAAATTATTAGATCTCCTTGGTACCTTTTTTGTTACTAAGAAAGTTAAGATAAGTAACAAGTATGTATATGTATGCATCATATGTGGATTCATAAACTAATCTTGAAGGTGTTTCACTAAGGGTTAATGAGACTTGAAATATTGATCCCTCTTAGGTTGGTAGATAGGTAGCTTGTGTATGAAGTGGTGGATTTTGTCTTGAGTATGTTTCAAATAGTTCTCTTAGAATATCTCTTATAGAAGGGGCATACAAGGTATGCCTAGTTTATCCTAGGTAGAAGGGACTCTATTAAACACATTAGGGTGTAGAAAATGTGTTTCAAAAACTCATCCAATTTTTTTCCCTCATCTCATTCTCAAGTGATGTATCAATAATTGCATGGCATGAACTTGTCAATCAATAAATGTAATACTTATTTTAAAAGTGTGGTAGAATCTTTTAACTTGTTTCACTATTCTTTTTCAAAAAAAAAAATGTTAGTTGCATTTTTTCCCTTAGATGAATTATTGAGCATGACTAATACCTTTTAACATATTTCCCCACCTTTCTCTTATATCTAAGGAGGTTTTCTCTCATTTGAGAGTGAATGAATATGGTGATTTATAGTCAGTTATATTACTATGTGTGACATGTATTATCGATCACATGGAAGTATGTAGAATTTAGGTCTTCTATTTTTTAATATATTTTTTTCAAGTGTTTTAGTAAAAACATTCCTTTATGGTGTTTTTTTTATTTGAAAGGTTTTCCTCATGTAAATCTTGTGTAACATGTAAAATCTATGCTTGTATGATTCTTCTTTTATTTACTTTATTTTTTTTTTAATAATAATTAGCATCTTAAGATCCTAATTTCTACTAAAATGTGATTCTATATTGAAAATCTTGGTGTTTTTTCCTGCAACCTTCTTTCCTAGGTGGGAACTTGGGAACCACGTTGTGGGACTGTGAACTCGAAGCCCAAAAATCAACACTGTCAGTAGAAAATAGACAAGAGAAGTCCAACAACATAAGGTATCAAGACCTTCTTCACTTCGAGCTCCACATCACTCAGGCGGGTATACCTCATCTGCACACACATAATTTCATTTTGACAAACAAAAGCTTGCAAATGCATAACTATGGAATAGCTTTCGGACCCATTTAGGTAACTTGTACCTCAGTGACTTTTGACCATATCTTTTGCAATATCCCTCTTGCATAGAGTAAGTCAGAAAATTAGAAAATAACTCTAACTCCTCCTATCAAAATGAAAGGGAAAATGATTTCTTTTATGTTTTGGGTGAGTGGGTCTCTGAAATACCCCAAATCTCTCATAGACCAATGCCTTATCCAATGGGCAACAAAGTCAAATACAATACTGCAACAGAAAGCTATGAAATAAGAAGACAAAACAATCTAATATGATAATGACTTACATTAATCATACACCATTGATCAAGTTCTACATGTGTATCTACCTATGTATTCAAATATGAAACTACCCATTCAAAGAATTTAACCCTCCCCTTAGAAGAGACCCTGAAATAGGCAATACATTAATCAACATCCATTGAAAGACAAGTATGACATATCCTTGATATCCCAACTCATACATATATGATGACAAATCCTAAATCCTAGTTATTCCCTTGAAATACCATCTATTGCGATCTTTCAATAGAAGAGACCAAAACACCCTTGATGTTTCAACCATGTGATTCAGGAAGAAAAATGGAGACAACTTGATAATAGTATGAAAAGTGTTGAAATCTTATTCATAAGACAAACTATTACAATTAATGTTCTTCTCTAAAAATAGAAAGGAAAAAAGAACACCCTATATGAAGAAAAGAGGGCATTATTTACAAAGGAACTGCTCTTGGAACTAGCCCTGAGAAATTACAGAGAATCTAGAACCCTTTTTCCCAGTCTTGGAAACCCCTTTATAGGGTTGTAACAAGATACATAACATGGGAAAAGATAGGGAAAAATTAGATGTTACAACCACCTCAACCACTAGACACAACATGAAATGAAAGAAGATAGAAAAGCCTAAAAACTCAAGAGGATCAGATCAAATTTGATTTATAATTATTTGGGTTTCACATCACAGGCCAACCACAGGTAAAAATTTAGAAAGCTTCTTGTCGTAGGAAACAAAAATTTAATACCAAAACTATCTCATCAAATTCATGTGTATCAGGGCATGAAAACAATTTCCAATCATCATACCCTAGATGCCCTTATTAAAGTATCAGTCATTTGTATTAAATTGGTATGGCACTTTAGGAAACAAATCAAATCTTGATCATTACCTAAACATCTTGTTCATCAATTTTCACCTCCAACTATCCTTGGGACAAAACAAATCTGATTTGATTTAGCAATTTTATCTCATTGAAATAATCCTGTTGAAAAACCCTTAAACAATTCAAAATCCCGACCACAAGGGTTAATCAATTCATTTTAAAACACAACCATTGATCTTTTTCTTTTCTAGCACATCATGTGGTTCACATCAATAACAAAATGGTCAACTGAGCCTTTAAAACAATCAACCACATCATCATCCCCAACAACCAATCAAGAGCAAATATGTTAGTAACACCTGCAATGTCTTTATCTTTCCCTTTAACTATGACAAGTCTCCTAACTTCACATTATCTGGAGATCACACAATTGAAGGCTCCTCAAAATCTCTAAACACTTTACCTTAACCTAAGTCAGATCAAGAGATCCAACGACAAAGGAAAATCTCTCAATCTCATAACCTTTGTCTTGACTGGGGTTACATCTAGAGAATGAGCGATCAAATATTTCATGCGGTCTCTAAGCCTATAACTTAACTCACACCTAATCATGAGACCTAGTGACTGAAGCAATCTCTAGATATCTGAATACATTCTTTAACCATGGTTCTATTTAGAGAATGAGAGATAAGTCTTTACCTCTGAGTCTCTAGATACTTTTCTTAACCTCAGCCAGCTCTTGAGATTAAACGCCAGCCCTTGATCTATCATATCATTCATTGTCATCACCCAATCTCCAAATGCTTCATGACTTAGCCATAACTTTATGAGACTCAGAGAAAATTGCCACACCAGATCACTGAAGGTTAAGAACAAACCGTTGAATATTAAGAGAACTAGAGAGAACCTTCTTTCTCCAAGTCGCTAGATGCCAGACACTTGACCACAAATATTGGGAGATTAGGAGACAAGCCAAAATAGTTAAGTCCTTCACTTTATCACCAGGTCTCTGAATAAAAAGACCTAACCATCGAACATTAAGAGACTGGGAGAACAAAGGAAAAGAAAAAGCATGTGTAGAAAAGGGACTTAAGTGATTGAAAAAGGAATGAAGAAATAGAAAAGGGATAGGGTTTTATGGATTTCAAAAAAAAATTGAAACCCTAGTGACATAAATAAGAGCTATTTTTCAGACCTTGTGCAATTTCTATGGGTTTTGTAGGATAAGACCATTTTCTTTGGATTTTTTGCAATGACTGGAAAATGGGCTAACAATGGCTCTATCTAGGGATGATGGGTAAGTTGTGCCCATGCAAGAACTTGGAATTTCTGGAAGAACCAAACCACCTACTAGACAAAAACTTGCAGGGAACCTTCTCAAAAATTGGCAGACAAATAACTGAAAGGAATATTTACAAATTTACAAGACTAAAAAATTATTTGGTAGCCTCAGGCCACCAAGGGAAATACCAAAACTTTCCTTTGTCAAGAACTTGATTTTCATTCACATATGTGACCAGCCACCTGAAAATATCATGACCATTTTTCTGCCAATATACATGAACATATTTGGGCTGAAAAATAATTTTGTATTTGGCACAACCCATATTTTTCCAGTCACAACCAACATCATGCTCATACTCCAAGAGTATGGAACATCTTTCACTTCTTGTTGAGGACTGGAAATACAAAACTCATCTAGTAATGCATCAATGTATAAAATGCAATGATCATCATGCATTACTACAAAATCACCTAGCTGAGAAGGAACTGGACCTTCAGATTTATCTTCATAAGATGCTTCAACCACTGAATAACTTGGTTCCTCAATGATGTATTCATATACTGGATCATGAACCAAGTGAAAGATTTCTTCACAAATATTGTGACATGGGGACAATTGATTTGCATCATCATTTTTATCAAAAAATTCACTGTCCCTATCATTGAAGACATTGTCCTCAACACTATCACAATCATCATACTTATTAGAAGAAGGAAAAGAAAATGAACAAGAAACTTTTTCATCACTAGAATCTTCATGAAAAGAGAACACATTGTCATGGTCTTCATCCTTTTCTTCTGCAAACTTACTACATGAGGGGAACTCTTGCAAATATGAATCAATATTAGCATCACTTTGAACACCTGCCTCATTATCAGTGTCAAATCATATATCAATGGGGCACTGTGAAGTAGAGTCCATATCAGGGGTATACCTTTGAAAATCAACAGTCAAGAGCTCTGAAATTTTCTTAGTGCTTAATGGATATTGGGCTTCATGTTCAGGGTATGCACAGGATCATGGTATGCCAAACTAGGCCCTTAATTGGCATTGAAAATTGAGAAAATTAGGTTTAGGCAAGTTCACATAAAATTTTGAACAAGTTATAAATATTATATCAAAAATGTGTAAGAAGAGAATTTGTAGAAAATTGAATTTAGTTTCTAAGATACTAGGCCTTTTTTGAAAAATAATTATTCTATATGTTGAAAATTTCAAATTTCAATGTAGTAACTTACAAAAATTTTAGGGAAAAAAAGAAGTAGGTGTATGTCTGACCACCTTAAACATAATCAAATGATAATTTCTTATTACAAGATTATAGATATAAGTAGTAGACTTGTGTCTGGATGTGACACATATTTTCTTTTAATTGTTTTCCAAGTAAATAATTAATTATGATTTTTCTTCTACAAATTTTCCAGAATACAAAAAATGTTGTGTTTGACCACATTAACTTAGTCTAAAATTTATCAAATTGAAAACTTTTTTTATTTTTCTTGTACTCGGAAAATCATAGAATGTGACACACATTTTGGATTTCAAAAATGTTATACAGTTTGAAAGTTATAGCTATTTTTTAATAAGTCTATCAATCAGGACTAGAAAGATAACAAGTAGGTGTATGTCTGACCACATTAAACAAAATCAAATGATAATATTTTATTATAAGATTCTAGATAAAAGTAGTAGTCTCATGTATAGATGTGATGTATATTTTTTTGTATTTTTTTCCAAGTAAATAATTAATTATGATTTTTCTGCTACAAATTTTCCTGAATATAAAAACTCTCGTGTCTGACCACCTTAACTTAGTCTAACCTCATCAAATTGAAAGAATTTTTTTATATTATTGTATTAGGTGAAGCATAGAATGTGATATATATTTCAGATTTCAAAAATGTTATATTTTTTGAAAGTTATAGTTGTTTTTCAAAGAGTCTACCAATCAGGACTTCTTTTTCACATCGCCACTTTTTGGCATGCCATGATCCTGCACATACCCCTCATTTTATTTGGCCTCTTTCTTGATACTGAAAACATCATCCTTGTTTGGAACAGGGATTGAAATCTCTTGGCTCAAATCATTTTGTGCAAAGAAATCACTACAACAAATTTCATCTACATCATAATCATCTTCTTCTTTTTCACACAAAACCTCCTTAAACTGAGATAGGAAGGCTTCCCTATCATGTTGATAAGAGAATTTTATGAACTTAACAAGAACATTATCAACTATGAATTCATCTTCAAAATCTTGATATTCATTGACCTCATTGTCAGCATCATAATCAACATCCCCAACACAATTAGAATCAACATTATCATTGGCCTCTTCATCATCAAAATGAAGAAAAGCCACTGCCCGTAACCTTTTGTCTTCTTGCAACTGCTAGCACACATCATCATTTGCAATTTTTCTTTTGAGAGTAGCAATTTTGATGAGAAAATCCTCATAATCAGTCTCATGGATGGTGTGATCAACAGAGACATCAATGTATTGGTACTGATCTTCATTTTTTACTTCACACACATCCTCACGAACTCTCTCATCAAAATATTCTATGAATGTTGCTCTCAACACATCCCAAGAATGGATTGAACATGACAGTAGGGATAAGAACCAATCCCTTGCATCCTCAGTAAGAGATTGCATTAATATTTTCATTGAAACATCTTCATGCTCAATCTCAAACTCATCTATTAAGTTAGCAAGGTCATCTAAATGTTTTCCTACTATAAATGATCCATCACCACTAAATTTTGGAAAATATTCCCTAAACTCAGTACGAAACTTATTGGGGGTACCCTGAATGCCATTAAAACAAAAGGGCCTGTAATCCTCCATAGAGAAACTACTAAAAACATTTTTCATGGGTTATTTTTTTCAACTTTACAACTTGTAGTAAGAGCACACCCTTTATCTCAGATACATACATACCTCAAGACCTCAAAGCATGGGCTTGAAAAACATATCTTAAAAGTATGTACAACCATTCAATTTCCTTAGTGATATAATCACTCAATGGGAAAAAAATACATTTACAACTTATCTTATGAAAAGATAAATAAAGATAAAAAATACCTAGAAGTATTGCAGTTGGAACTCAACTTGTTGACTGGAAAGTCTGATAGATCTAAAGCTTCCTTCACTGAAATCTTTGTAGATTCACCACCTCCTTGAAGAGGATAAATATTCTAATCACTAAAAACCCTTTCTATATCCTTTTCCATCAACACAACAAAACTTCAACATGGTATAAAAAATGTTTATCAGGACTGCATTGATACAATAGAGCCTTCAGAGTCACCACTCACACTTGGTGAGATGATATAAATATTTTTAACTTGACTCTATACTATCAATGGTAACCACTGGATATGATAAATAAGAAGTCCAGGAGTCTAGCTCTACTCATGCCTACATTATTTATAGCAATTTTACAACACCAGAGATATCAAATTGGATTTAGCATGACTATTGCATCTCTACATGCCCCAGCAGAGTTGCCATCTTGTTGGTGTTTTTTCCCGCAACCTCCTTTCCTAGGTGGGAACTTGGGAACCAAGTTGTGGGACTATGAACTTGGAGCCCAAAACTCAAAACTGTCAGCAGAAAAGAGACAAGAGAAGTCCAACAACACAAGGTACCAAGACCTTCTTCACTTCAAGCTCCACATCACTTAGGTGAGTATACCTCATCTGCACATAAATAATTTCCTTTTGACAAACAAAAACTTGCAAATACATAACTATGGAATAGCTTTCAGACCCATTTAGGTCACTTGTACCTCAGTGAGTTTTGACCATATCTTGTGCAATATCCCTCCTGCATAAAGTAAGTCAAAAAACTAGAAAATACCTCTAACTCCTCCTATCAACATGAAATGGAAAATGATTTCTTTTATGTTTTGGGTGAGTGGGTCTCTAAAATACCCCAAATCTCTCATAGACTAGTGCCTTATCTAATGTGAAATAGAGTCAAATAAAATACTGCAATAGAAAGCTATGAAATAATAAGACAAAATAGTCTAATATGATAATGCATTACACTAATCATACACCATTGATCAAGCTCTACTTGTGTATCTGTTGGTGCTCAAAAATGTTGGACCGTTTTGAGGCCAACTGACAGGCACACACAAGTGCCTCTGCAATTATGACTCGATTGAGCCAAGGCTGGTAGGTCTGAATCCACAAGTGCTTTTAAACTACACAAATGCATGCACAGACAAAAGCAATTCCTTCCAAAGAGGTAAACAATCCTTGGAGGAAAATAAACTATTCTCCTAATAGCATGAAATCTAAACTAAAGCCTGAAACTATCCCTAAAACCTAATTGAGTGCTTTATAAAGAAGAAATAAGATATAATATGTAAACTACAAAAAATAACCAAATAAAAATCTCAAATGAAATGAGATTAGTGCCTTAATACAATTTTGGGTATAGAGTCATATATTTTCAATCTTACGTATAGTTAGAGATAGTTTTAAGGGAACTTGCTCCTATAAAGCAAGACTATCATCCTACAGGCTTCCGTTGAAATCATAATTCAAAATAATTCATACAGTTAATCCTATCGATTTTAACCCAAATTAAGAGGCCGAAAGGAACAACAACAGGTTCACAGACCATGCAATCGCTATTCGAATTATACAAATTAACTTTGAATTATAAAAAAATCAAGGAAAATAATACAGTAGAACACCCTAGTACACAGAGTATTTGAAAAACTAATTGAAAATAAAGATATATAACCTCAAAAGGTATAAAACAACTTATCTAACATTAGCACTTGAAAATTGAATATTAGGTCCAAATCCATAGTTTAGGAGATTTTTCCAATTGTGTGATGATGATAATCATTTACAAATGTTTGAATATAAATATAATGGTTAAAGGTTTTATGTGAAAAGACATGCCCTTTCACAGAACCTAATCTCGACAACTAACCCTATAAATTACAAATTAAACCATATAATGGCTTTTAGGGAAACATTTCTTGCTCAACAAATTAAATCTGTTACATCTTCAGGTGTTTGTGCATAAAAATCCAAATCCTCACGTTAATGCCTCCACAAACACATCCATCATTAAATAATCTTTCAAGTAAAATTGAAAATTAAAAACATTATATTTAATGATGTTTTAAGTCTCCATAAAGATCCTTAAAATTATTCAATTATTAATTACTGATAAACATTAATAGAATCTTGATATAATTTTATAAATGTTTTTTGATAAATTAAATAAAATACTAATAAAGTTAAATAATTAATCATAGGCATTTTACTTTAATTATCAAAACATAAAGATAGTCCATTAATAAAATAATACTCAAAAATCATTATATAAGAATAAAATGCCTTAAATTTAAAATTCACTTTTCAAATATTAACCACATGCATTCATTTTAAATTACTTTTAAAACAAACATAAAACAATATAAAATTACATAATAGAAACACTCCTAAATCATTTAGGGTAAAAGATTTATAATTCACCCTAAAAGAGGAGCACTTACCCTAATATTTAAGAAATATTCAAAATAATTTACTTAAGGGCAAGTGTTATAGAAAATAACAACCCTAATGATTATAAAAATGTTCTAATGTAAAACAAATCAAAATCTCATAACCCTTTTATGAAGTGTAATTAGGTCTTTGAGAATAAAATAATTTCACCTCTTGAACAAAAACCCTAAATGCATATATTTACAAAACATTTAATTAGTATTTCCTATAATGAAAAGTTATAAATAAATCACATATGGTAATATATAATCACTTAAGCCCATTTTACCCTACAAGTTTAATTTTTAAAATTAAAATTGCAATGAGGTAAAATTACAAGATTACATATAGGTATTTGAAAACTAAAGATCAATATCAATTAAAAATATTTCAAGACCTAAAAACATAGTAATATTTACCAACATAATTTACCATATCACATTTTTCACTTTAGGTTTTTTGAGAGTAAATTATAAATTTAAATTAAAAACAATCACATTAAATAATTCTGTGAATGTAAAATCTCTTTGAAACACACATACAATAGAAAAACAATACCCTCATTATCCTAATAATTTATTTCTAAATTATTAAAAGGAAATAAAATAATCTTTAATTTATACCTTTATTTCTACCCACATTCTCAAGGAATAACATAGGACAATTTGTTTGGGTAGAGTCAGGTAGTTAGGATAGGAAGACAGGGTGGGTTGAGAGGTCGAGTGTTCAACTCCCTCTCCCCACTCTTTTTTCCTAAAATCGATAAAATAAATAATACATAGGAAAATAATATTTCATTATTGAATTGAAAATCATTTGAGGAAAGAAATACTCCCTGTGTAAGAAATTGTATTGATTGTTCACCTGCACGTAGAAGAGTAAATAAATTCATTTCTCCCCTAAATCCTCTCGAAGAATAATAATAGACTAATTGGTTAGAGGGTAGGAGGGTAAGTAGGTAGGAAAAAGGTTGGCTTGAGAGGTTGAGGGTTCAACTCCCTTTCACCACCTTTTTTACTTAACCACTTTGTGATTTATTATTTTTTAGAATTATTATTTTATTTCAAAATGAATATGCATTAAATTAATTGAAATAAAATAACTAACAACTTGATTCATGAAAATAGAATAATGACAAACATATATGCCTTTTTATTCATTTTAATTTTTTAACATAGGGAAATTATATAAAACTGAAATTGAAGATCATACTTCCCTGATGTTTTTTGCATATTTAGAACCTGAATTTTTAGGTGTCAACAATGGCTCTTATTGGGGACGTGCATTCATGCCTGGATGCAGTGAGATTCCAGTTATCTCTAGAAAAGAAGACCATAGTGAAAAAAGAAACATGAGGCTTAAATAAAATAAAACAAATAAAATAATGTACAAGCTAGAGAATACTTCCTATTTTAAGGGAAAAATAGCTTCAAATACTGACAGTGAGTTGGGAACTCCTGAATAATTTGATCACTATCTTGTAAATAGTATGAATTCTCACCTACCTTGGAAATGACCATGTAAGGTGCCAGCCATAATGCCTCGAACTTACCATGTTTTCCTTTATCTTGGTCTTTTGCATTCCATTTCAGTACCCAATCACCTTCTCTAAAAGGCCTATCTGATGCTCTCTTGTAATGAAGAGTCTTAATCTGTCATTGTTGATAAAGGTTCCTTTCTTGGCTATTCTTCTCATCTCATCTAGCTCTGATAACTGGCTCAACCCGTCTTTCATAAAATTTACATCCTCAAGCTCTTCTTCCTGGATGAACCTATAAACTGGCAGGAGATTGTTTAATGGCAACCTTGCTTATTTTCCATAAACCAACTCATAAGGAGCAAAACCTGTCAATCTTTTCACTGTTACCCTATCTACCCACAAAGCTAGACTTAGCTTTGAATCCCATGCCTTCTTGTTATTGCTCAACATTCTTCTGATAATCCTTAGTATATTCATATTTCTTGATTCTGCTTGATTGTTCCCTTGCGGATGATATGGGGATGAGTATGATAGGTTGATGCCATATTTTTCACAAAATTTTGAAAATTCCTTAGATCTAAAACACATGCCTTTGTCACAAAGAATCTTGCAAGGTACTCCAAATCTGGTAAGTATGTTGTTTGTCAAAAACTTGATGACCACCTTGCTTGTAGCCTGTCTCGTAGGTATAGCTTCAACCCATTTCGTAAAGTAGTCTATCACAACCAATATCCACTTGTGAGCTCCACTCGAAGCATCTGCAATTTCCCCAATAAAGTCTATTCCCCACATTTTGAAAGGTTCCTTAGTTTGTAAAGGGATAAGGGGTAAAGCACCATTGTATTTTAGTTTCCCGGAGAACTTCTGACAAGATTCACACTTTTTAACATATTCATAACAATCCTTGAAAACATGGGGTCAATAATACCTGGCTTTTAATATCTTATGAGCTATTGTCTTAGCTGAAAAGTGACCACCGCATACCCCATCATGTAACTCTTTAATAACTGACTTAGCCTGATAGGTGTCTAAACAAAATAGGAGGATACCATCATTATTTTTCCAATATAGGTCTCCTTGAATCAATACATATCTTGATGCTTGTAACTTTATAGTTCTTTTTTTTATCATCACTTAGACCTTCTTGACACTTCATATGCTTTAAAAAATAGACTATGTTTGTGTACCATGGACACTGTTCGATGCTCATTTCTGCACTTTCCAAATCTACTTGGATTACTTGGGTTGCATCCAAATTTGTCTCTGCCATAAGTTTAGCCAATCCTTGTCCTCTGATTAACTTAGTGATCTAAATTTCAATATCAAATTCCTGAATCTAATTAATCCATCGACATCTTTTAACTATGACTTTTGATTGCCTCAATATATCCTTAGTTGTTGCATTAGGTAAATATGCCACAATCTTAGCTCCAACCAGATAGGGTCTGAATGATTTCACTACTTTAACTAATGCATAAGCCTACTTTTCATGTATATCATAGTTCAGCTCAGAAGATTGTAAGGTTTTACTAAAGAAAGCTATTGGTTTCTCATATCCTTCATCTTTTTTCTGTAATAGGACCACTGTGATGGTGTGGAAAGAAGCAAAGGAGAATAACTGAAATGGTTTGGAAAAATCAAGAGATTTCAAAACTAGAGCTTCTTTGATTTCTTTCTTAATGCTGGAAAATGCTTTTAAGGCCTCATCTGTCCAAATTAGAACTGCATCCTTCTTTAACATCTTTGCAATAGGCTTCATAATTTCTGAAAAATTTGGGATGAACCTTCTCAAAAAGTTGATTTGTCCAAAGAAAGATTGAATCCCCTTAACATTTTTAGGATTCTAAACCTTATCAATTGCTTCAATCCTTTCTGGGTCTATTCTGACACCTTCCCTAGAAACAATGTGACCAAGAAGTTTACCCTCAGTTACCCCAAAATGATATTTCTTTAGATTTAAGGATGCTCCATGTTCGAGGGCTCTTTTGAAAATTTTCTCTAAATGCTTGCAATGATCTTCTACCTTCTTAGAATAAGCTGTGACGTTGTCTTGATATATTACCATGATAATATCAATAAAATCCCCAAAAGCCACATCCATGGCTCTTTGAAAAGTAGCTCTGACATTCATAAGTCCAAATGGAATTCTTGCATAAACATATGTACCCCATGGTGTAGTGAACGATGTTTTGTACTGCTCTTCTTCTTTAACCTTTACCAAATTTTACCCAGAGAACCCATCCATCATGGATAACAATTCATTTCTTGTAACCTTCTGTAATAATGCCTCCATATTTGGTAATGCATAATTGTCCTTTAGTGAAGATATGTTTAGGTTTCTGAAATCCACACAAAGCCTAATATCTCTATTTTTCTTCCTAACAGGTACCAAGTTTGAAACCCAAGTAGAGTGTCTAATTAGCTTGATGATACTAGTGTCCCTCATCTTGATGAGTTCTTCTTTCATCTTAGGAGCCAAATTCAGATTGATCGGTCTTTGCCTTTGTCTAAAGAGCTTTGCATCAGGTCTTAGGGGTATCTCATGTTGGAACAAGTCTTCTCTATAGGCCTTAGGATCATCATAGGAACAAGAAAATACATGTCTATACTTTCTTAATAAACTAACAATATCAGCTCTGATTTTAGGAGTAAGTTTTTTACCAATTAAAACCTCTTTAGGAGTATGTTCATTTCCTAAATTTATCTTTTCTACTTCCTCTATAGTAGTATTTTCCATTTTAACCCTACTATTAGAATCCTTATTATCAAACATTCTCTCTAATGCAACAAGGCCTTTAAGAATTTTATTAGTTTTAAGTTGAATTACATCTTTTCCAAATAAAGTATCCTTTTCATCTATTGTTTCAACATAAGCATTCAAATCAATAGACTGATCTTCATACCTTTCTTCGCATGCAATGAATTTTATGATGTCTTTATCATCCTCAAAGATTTGCCAATTATGGACGTTATCAGGTATTGCTGGTCTTGATTTGATCTCTTACCTGTGCAATATCCTCACATGGAATATCATTATGCTTAACTGCTAAGTTAGCCATGAAATCAGCAAGAATATTTTTAGACCTATCTATCCATGTTATTGAAAGAGCATCAAAACATTCTATAGAATCCCAAACTTCATTCTTGTACCTTTTTAGGGTATGATTCTTAGTAACAAACTTATCCCTAATCTAAGACACAACCAATTCAGAATCACCATAAACAGAAATAATTTTGATACCATGCTTACTTGCTATTTTTAGAGCTAATAGGAGCACTTCATATTCTGCGGTATTGTTAGTACACTCAAAAGATAACATAAAAGAATATTTAAAAGATTTCCCATTTGGGGATATGAAAACTACACTTGCTCCATTACCACTTTTGCTACATGATCCATCAAAAAACATTTTCCAAATGAAATCACTATTTTCCTTAGCATATATTTCAATAGGACTACTATTTTTAATGAGATTTTTGTGAATACTTACCTAGAAATTCTCCATGTCGGTATGGAAAAAGTATGTAACTTGACTTGGATCAACATCTTCAATGATGTAAGTAGATCTTGGTTCCCTATCGATCCTTATAACCCTATCATTCACTAGAATAGAAGCATAAGATAGATCTAATTGAACATTTCCACCTACTAAATTGGACCACTGTCTAGATAATAACATTCCATAACTAGGTGGTACTTCTACAATAGTAATATCAATTTTATAGGACTTTTCAGGGCAAGAAGGAAACTTAAATTCAACATTTTTCATTATTCCAATAATTGGAACCGATCTATTATCCATAGCATAGCATTTTCCATAAGTAGTATCCACATTCATTCCTAATTCCTTCATTACCCCATGAGGCATAATATTAACCACCACTCCGGAGTCTAACATACAATTTTTAACTAATTTATTGTTTATCAACAAAGTTAGAAAGAAAGGATTTACTTTAGTAGCATCTTCATTAACAGAAGTTCCTAGGTAAATAACTACTAATTATTCATTATCCCTTTGTTCCTTTGAATCTTTTTTAACAACATCATTTATTATCTTGATCATTTCATTCCCGCAATCAGTTAATTTAACTATTTCCATTAGAGGGATAGAAAGTTTTACTTGAGATAATGCTTGAGACATGAATGAGGTATAGTTTTAAATTTTCTTACCATTGCTTTTCTTATCCACAAGTTTGCTTATCTTTGATGTCTGATCAACTTGCCTTTTAGGGACATCTGTCTTTACCTTCTTTATCTTAGCATTCTTGTTTGAAATTTTGAACATCCATGCCGCTTGTTCATTACCTAAGTTTACATTCATGTTCCTTAGGCGATAGTTGCTAAGAACCCGTTCCATCGCTACCACAGTGTAAGCCTCTCTTTCTTCTTTTGTTGTCCTTCTAATATCCAGATTTTCATCACTATCTGAAAAGACTTGTTGCTCTTGTTGGTAGCCTAACCTCTTGTAACTTTCATCTGGCATGTAATCACCATCTGAGTCATCACTATCTCTTGACCAAAAGGGAGTGGATGATAAAGCATTTATCACAGGTCTCTCCTTACATCCCTGGTGTTCTTCCTCAAAAATCTTCTATGCTATAAGGCATTGCTCTTGGGGGTGAGGCATTTTGCAAATGTCACACCAAAGTTCATCCCCTATAAAATTAAGTATTACAACCACCTCAACCACTAGACACAACAAGAAATGAAAGAACACCAAAAATCTTGAAAAACTGAGAGGATTAGATCAAATCTGATTTACAATTATTTGGGTTTCACATCACAGGCCAATCGCATGTGCAAATTTAGAAAGCTTCTTGTTGCAGGCAACAAAACTTTAATGCCAGAACTATCTCATCAAATTCATGTGTATCAGAGCCTGGAAACAATTAACAATCATCATACCCTAGCCACCCTTCTTAAAGTATCAACCATGTACATTAAACTGGCATGGCACTTCAGGAAATAAATCAAATCACAATGGCTACCTTAACATCTTGTTCATCAATTTTCACCTGCAACCATCCTTCGGAAAAAACAAATTTGATTTGATTTAGCAATTCTATCTCATTGAAATAATCCTATCAAAAAACCCTTAAATAATTCAAAATCCTGACCACAACGGTTAATCAATTCATTTTAAAACACAACTATTGATCTATGTCTTTCCCATTACATCATGCGGTTCACATGAATCATAGAATGGTCAACCGAGCCTTTAAAAACAATCAGCCACATCATCATCCCCGACAACCAATAAGGAGCAAACACATTAGCAACACTTGCAATGCCTTTATCTTTCCCCTTAACTGCAACAATTCTCTTAACTTCACATTATCTGGAGATCACGTGATTGAAGGCTCCTCACAATATATGAACACTTTACCTTAACTTGAGTTAGATCAAGAGATCCAACAATAAAGGCAAATATCTCAATCTCATAACCTTTGTCTTGACTGGGGTTACATCTAGAGAATGAGCGATCAAATATTTCGTGCGGTCTTTGAGCCTTTAACTTAACTCACACTTAATCATGAGACTTGGTGACTGAAGAAATCTCTAGATCTTTGAATACATTCTTTAACCATGGTTCTATTCGAAGAATGAGAGATAAGTCTTTACCTCTGAGTCGCTAGATACTTTTCTTAACCTCAGCCAACTCTTGAGATTAAATGCCAGCCCTTGATCTATCATATCATCCACGATCATTGCCCAATCTCCAAATGCTTTGTGACTTAGCCATGACTTTACGAGACTCAAAGAAAACCACCGTGCTAGATCACTGAAGATTAAGAACAAACCACCAAATATTAAGAGATCTAGAGATAACCTGCTTTCTCCAAGTCACTAGATGCGAGACACTTGACTGCCAATATTGGGATATTGGGAGACAAGCCAAAATAGTTAAGTCCTTCACTTTTTTGCTAGGTCTCTAAATAAAAATACCTAACCACTGAACATTAAGAGACTCAGAGAACAAAGGAAAAAAGAAAGCATGCGCAAAAAAGGGACTTAAGTGACTAGAAAAAGTAATGAAGAAATAGAAAAGGGATAGGGTTTTATTGATTTTGACAAATTTTTTGAAACCCTAGCAACATAAATAAGAGCTATCTCTTCAGACATTGGGTGATTTCAATGGGTTTTGCAAGATAAGACCATTTTCTTTGGATTTTTTGCAATGACTGGAAAATGGGCTAATAGAAAATACAAGTAATAGATTAGCTATGAACTTAGAAACTAATAGTACTCTAAATAATACTTGGAACTTTATGGAGGACCTTCCTTTGAATTTTTATTGTTATTTTTTTATTAGGAAGCTAATTGAATGCCATATGTTTGAGAAAAAAATTCTCATTAATGATATCTGTTGGGAAAAATAGAGGAAGAAATTATAGAGGAAAGCCTTGATGCAACTTGTTGAGACACTTTGATGTAGTCAAGGCTAGTGGATCCAATTAAGGACTGACCGACCTTGCAGCCAAACCAATATGCAGTGGAAATACACAATAACAATAAAATATTTAAAACAAAACAGAAGTCTTTATTCATTAAGTCACTGATACATGCAATTTGACGGGCTGTAAGGCCTTCCTAGTTACAACCAAATACAATGCAAGTAATAGTTTACAAGATCTTGTAGGATCCACATCTTTTCCCCAACATCAGCATTCAGCTAGCCCAGGTTTGCAACACATAACACCCTGGTAGGCCCCCAGGAAAGATCTAAACTTGTACTCAAACTTCCAAGTTATCTTCCTACTCCTAAGCTCACAAGCTACTAACCTTTCTCCCAATGATTTGATGCCCTAAAAATCTACCCAAGAAACCTATAAATACTGATTCCCAGCTACAAGTTGGCTGATGAAACAATAAACCCTTACAAACAAATATTAAATGCTAAAACATCAGTCGGCTCTCACATAGCCTTACAAAATAAATAAACTCTCAAAGATGGCCGCAACGGTCATCAGATCTACATAGAAGAATGCAACACACTAGATCTAGGTCCCCACATGTCCAACGGTCAATCCATAACATGAGGAGTGCGACCTAAATCAATGGAACTAGTTAGCCAAGATGATCCAACAAAATAATCAAATCGGTAAGCAAGAACACCGAGCAACACAGGAAATAATCGAGCACCAATTGACCGATCATGCCAGGCATGACCGAGGAACATAGTTATCATTGAGCACTAGAGAAATGACACCTTCAGTCACTGAGCATTCTTCAGAGACTGAGCACCCTGGTAACCATAGAAACCGAGCAACTAGTCTCCCAAACCGAGCCAGTATTCCATCAAACCAAGATCAAAACCAACAATCTACCTTCAAAGAAAAACATATTTTCGGTTGATACAGGATTGCCAAGAATCCTAGGATGCTCTTGCATCAGACACCTTAGGTAAGAAAGATTTTCTCATAAGGAAATCAGGAACACCTCAAGGGAATCAGAATAGGTATGCCAAATCTATTCTTCACCCACATCTCTTCTTGTCCTTTATCCCAAGTACTCTTCACTTCATTCACTGTCTCATGCAGAAAGTCCTTCTATTTTCCACTTTGTTTATCCTTTCAGTTGGCAATTGATAGCAACCGACTCTAACCACTAATGATCACATCAGTGCCTTGGTAAGGTTCATCCCTTCTAGACTCCTCAACCAACTTAGTATCATTCGCATCTCTCTTTGTCACAAATGTCACCATCTATTGTACCATCTCTACCAACAAGACCATCTATCTCTTAATCTCAACAAACTCTTTAGAGATATCATTCTCCTTCTCCTTCAAACTAGACTTAACAGGAATAGGTTCATCAACCTTGTGCTCCTGAGGTTTGTCATAAGGAAAACACATGATAAATCTGCATCCCTTAACCCCTGTCTCCTGTATAGGTATCAGCTTATGTCAAGCTCCTTCATGCCTAACCACATAGGTATTAGCATGACCATCAAACAACACATTCTTGTCAAACTGCCAGGGTCTATCGAGCAACAAATGACAAGCATCCATAGGCAATACATCACATAATATTTCATCATGGTAAGATCCAATCTGAAACTTAACCAAATATTGTTCTTCAACTCTAACCTTAGAAACATCTTGTATCCAACTAATCTGATAAGGATTATGATGCTTCCTTCTTTCCAAATTCAACTTACTAACCATTTCATCTAAAACAAAGTTCTTAGAACTGCCACCATCAACTATGACATTACATACCTTCTCCTTGCACTTACATTTAGTTCTAAACAAATTCCTTCTTTGCATTGGTTCATGAACACATGTAGCTAATCTCCTAGTGATGAGTGTCTCACCTTTTTCTACAACATTCACAATATCTTCTTCAGTAGTTAGTGTAACCCTTTTCTTAGAACACTACCAACTTCTATGACCAGCTTCACCATAGTTATAACAAGTGTCAGTGAACTCATTCTTCCACCTTCCTCTCTGTCCAGTATTCTTAGTAACTTGACCACAACTAGATCCCAAATTAGACTAAGGATTCTCTGTCACATTACTCTTAGCAACTGCTTCACCAGTTTTACCACCTCAGTTCCTATTGTTCTATTTTCCTTCATACTTCTTATTCAACTTCTCTTTAATCTTCAATGCCATCTGATAAGCATCACTGCTTGTTGCCATCCACACAGTAAGTAACTCTTCCTGAATACTAGGTCTCAAACCATAGACATACCTAGAAACCTTTTCTTTATCAGCTTTAGAATGACCAGTCCTAATCAGGATTCTATAAAACTCATCAATATACTCTTGTACCAATTTGTTAGTCTGATTTAAAGCTTGCATCTTCTTAAACATGTCCAATTCATAATCCACCAGAATTAATTGCTTCTTCAACTTGTCCACCATTCAGTTCCACTTAGTGATCTTTTCTTTTCCTCTTCTACGTCTTTCCAACTAAACTTCCCTCCACCAAATATTTGCATGACCCTTTAACTTAGTCTTTGCAAATCTAATCCTATTAGGATCTTCTATTTCTTCATACTCAAAGTACTCATCAATCTCATTGATCCAATCAATCAACTCTTCTGGCCTAAGGCTTCTAGAAAATGCAGAAACTTCAATCTTAGGTCTTTTCCCAATCTTAGACATAGCTTTTAGAATTCGGTTCTCCTTAGGATCTCTAGCTTCTTCGACAGCTTCTTCAAAATGATCTTCAGATTCATCATCACTATCCTCTTTCAAGTTAGGCTTCTTCTTTCTCAACTCCTCTTGTAGATCTTGTACTTGTTTCTACAAAGCCCTAAAATCATCAATACTAAATTCTCTAGTAGCTTCCTCTTCTTCAGAGATCTCACGGTTTCTCCTTGAAGGCATCTTCAAATCAAGATCTATACACGAGCACACAAGATCCACTCGGCTCCAACGGGAAAAGACTTTGCTCAAGGCTGGTGGATCCAATTAAGGACTGGCCGACCTTGCAACCAAACCAATATGTAGCGAAAATACACAATAACAATAACAGATCTAAAACAAAATAGAAGTCTTTATTCATTAAGTCACTGATTACATGCAATGTGCTAGGCTATAAGGCCTTCTCAGTTATGGCCAAATATAATGCAAGTAACATTTTACAAGATCTCGTAGGATCCAAATCTTTTCCCCAACATCAGCATTTAGCTAGCCTAGGTTTGCAACACACAACACCCTGGTAGGCACCCAAGAAAGATCTAAACTTGTACTCAAACTTCCAAGCAATCTTCCTGCTCCTAAGCTCATAGGCTACTAACATTTCTCCCAATGATGTGATGCCCTAAATATCTACCCAAGCAACCTATAAATATTGATTCCCAGCCACAAGTCAGTTGATGAAACAATCAACCCTTACAAACAAATATTAAATGCTAAAACATCAGTCGGCTCTCACATAGCCTTAAAAAATAAATAAAATCTCAAAGATGGCCCCAACGGTCATCAGATCTGCATAGAAGAATGCAACACGCTAGATCTAGGTCCCCACATGTCCAACGGTCAATCCATAACATGAGGAGTGCGACCCAAATCAATGGAACCAGTCGGCCAAGACGATCCAACAAAATAATCCAGTTGGTAAGCAAGAACATCGAGCACCAGTCGACGGACCATGCCAGACATGACTGAGGAACACAATTATTGCCAAGCACTAGAGAACTGGTGCCTTCAGTCACCGGGCATTGTTTAGAGACTAAGCACCCCAGTAACCATAGAAATCGAGCAATAAGTCTCCCAAACCAAGCCAGTATTCCATCAAACCAAGATCAAAACTAACAATCTACCTTCAAAGAAAAACATATTTTTGGTTGATACAGGATTGCCAAGAATCCTAGGATGCTCCTGCATCACACTTAAAGAGCTTACATTTTTATGGGTTTATATTGTTGAACACTTTTGGATGTTGAAATGAGGGGGTGTGAATCGACATGTACTTAAAATTAACAATTATCAACCATTGATTCGATTCAATTCATGTATAGAAGTAAATAAATTAGAACACAAAGAGCACAACACAAAACCAATATTTTTACATGGAAAACCCAAGGTGGGAAAAATTGTAGTCAGAAGCACACTCACTATATGATGAATAATATTACAATAATTATTTTAGGCACACTACCAAGGAAGCACATTGATCCCTAGGAAACTGAAGTACACTACCTTAGATCTAGATGTAAATAGACTTCCAAAAAATAAACATTATACTTTCTTAGAGAAAGATACATTACAACTGATAGCAAGGAACAATAGAAATTGAGTTGATTAGAAGGCCATTCACCAAAATATTGATTATAGTTTTAGTGTAAGAGCACCTATGGGTCAAATGAGGCCTATTGATTTTTTCAATGGTTTTGTGTTAGAGTTATGTTTTCATGTTATTTGAGTATGTAATAAGGTCCTAAGGACCATTTAAAATCATTTCATGTCCCATTGTAAGGCTTTTATGCCAATTTGTCACTTGCAGGCCAATTAAGTCCTAGATTGGTAAAACATGACCAAACCCTCCAAAGGTGTCAAAAAGGAGTGGGAATGATGTAATAAGTGTTTTAAAGAATTTTTTTCATATTAGGAATTTTCTAGGTGTATTTGAATTCATTTGTTCATTTATGTCAAAAGTTGTGAAAAAATGCAAAAGTTTCTTGACAACTTTTAAAAGTTGTCAAGCAACATTTTAGAAAATTTTAATTCCAATGTCCAACTTATTTGAATTTTAGTTTGGTCAGTTGGATTTGATGTAAAAATTTATAAAAAAACCTTTGGGGTCAAACATAAGGCTGTTGAAACATTTGGTGAAGAAACAATACAAACTACTTTGAATTTCCTACTGTTTTAACTAATTTTCAGCAAGTTTCTTGTTGTGTGTAGGCTTGTACAAATTTTTTGACCTCTGCAACATGTTGTTGGCATAACTACCTGGATATTTTTTATTTATGTTGTTTTTGGTAAAGACATGATTGGTATACATGATAATCAGTTATATGTTTGTCATTGATGTCAAACTATTTAGCATGATGTTTTGACTTGTTATTATATCTATCTGAATAAAATATTGTGAGAAGTTAAGTAAGGTAAAGGATATGTCGATAAGAACCTTATTGGGTAACAGTTACGACACACAATGGTGGATAGATGAATGATTTGATTTTTTATCAAAATATGATAAGGAGGTAGCTGAAGGATGCTATTCATAAAGATGTTAATCAGATATGATTAAAGGTGAAGGTAATTTGATTAAGATACTTACCGGTAAACTATTGTCTTATCGGTACACTAAATAAAGTCTTATTGGTACAAAGGAAGTTTTATCAGAGATAGTAAAGACTTAAAGTTGTGAGAAGATGATGAAATAAGAAAGCAAGATGACTCAAACACAATCTAAGGAGAAAGGTGATGACACAAAGATCGAATTAAAATGTATTAAGGAAGTTTCTAAAAGACTAAAATTATTTATCAATTAGAAAGCTGACAAGGATATAAAGAAAATAAATATGGATGGTTAGATTTGATATGAAAGATACATATAGTTGGATTTAGGTTTAGGGTTTTTGATTGAGGAAATTATACTTAAGGAAGAAGAAAGAAGAATTTTGGTATCCCGATGAAGAAAAGAAGAAGATTGTGGTGAAAGACTAGATATCGACGGAACAAAGAAGTTAATTAAAGAAGTATTGTTGTGATCAAAGAGAAGGATACATAGAAGAAAAGAGAATTAAACTGGTATGTTATTGTGTTAAGTAACTTCATTGGATCTGAATTAACAAGATTAATGTGAACTATAGATTATTTGTTAGTTGTTACTCTCTAACAATTGTGATAGTAAAATCCCTTATCGGGTGACCCTAACAGGTCAATTGTAAAATCCTCTAACAAGGTGGCATTCACAAAAGAGTGTCTAAAATCCTCTATCCAGGTTACTCCTAACAAAGTAAAATACTTTAAAAGGTTTCCAAGAAAATCCCTTAACCAGGTAGCATTTAACCATGCTTTTGTAACCCTAATCGAGTGGACCTTTAACAGAGCAGGCTCTTAACCAAGTGTATTCTAGAAGAGTACAATTATTTATGGGCATTGTTCTCACATCATGGTTTTCACCCTTATTGGGTTTCTACAAGATAAATATTGGTGTTATTATTGTTTCAATGATTTTGTATGTTGCATGGATGTTTAATGTTCAGTTAATGATAATGATGTTATAGGTTAAAATATATCTTAATCGGTAAATCTATTTAAAGAAGTGTTGGGACTGTGAAATTAAGTTTGGGTTGGTGATTATTGATTCACCCTCCCTCTCAATTATCAATCCTATACCTACACATACATGGTGTGAAATTTTTATGAATCATCTTTCATTGAAATTTGGTTTGGTGGTAAGCCATCACAAATCAAGGGGCATATCAAATTTTCTTTACAAGTTGGTCTAACATCCTCCATAACTAGGGTTTGAATATAAAAATGCTCATATATCCATTTGACATTGTTAGAAAAATATTAACTCTTGAGGAATGGTATATTTTAGAGTCTTATTGGATATCCTTTTGGTTTCAAAGTTTTTTGTATTTATGATTAAAATTGAGGTGATTTGCTAGGCTTAACATCTCTACGTGACAGGTCTATGAATGATGCTAGAATGTGCATATGAGAGTGCTAGGTTAAAAAATAAATATGTGGGAACCCAAAACCTTCAAAATCCTTTTTTGGAGTTGAATGATAAATATATAAGCCATTGGAAAAAAATTTTGATGATTTGTTTTGGCATTCACTTTGCAAAAGTGACCTAATTACCCCTCAAAAATCCTAATCATTCAAAATTTGACCTCTTTATTAAAAAGGACCTATTAGTTCCTGAAAAAGGGTTTACGCTACAAGAAGCTAGTAGTACATTCTTGGAAAAATTCTAAAGAGAAGCCAACTCCAATTATTAAACTCCCTAAGAGGACTGGACCAACTAACAGGGATACTGATTCCCTCTACACTTCTGACTCTGCAAAACTAAGGTGGGTAAACCTTTAATGCCATCTAAACACAACTTTATACTCATAACTAACATTAATACTAAGAAAATACATCTCACAAATAGCTCAAAAACCATTCAAGGAGATTTTGAAAGTTGTCTATACATTCATTGATCTAAAATTTAAAATGGAGCATGAGATAAATTTCATTAGCTTCATAACAACATACACAAACATAACATAACTTCTATAATGTTTTCAAGATTGTTGTAAAGAAACATGAAATTGAACATGAGACCTTTAAGCTTAGATTATTGCCTCCCTCAACAAGAAAAACTATCTTTTAATTTGATTCCTTTTTTCTTTCAAAAGATCTATCTCTGAATGAAGTTGGTTGATTTACAATCAGACAGAGCTATCAATAACATTTTCCAAGTAATATGTATAGTTAATTTGAGAAATTTGAGAGTCAATTGAATCTATCTGAGGATTGATATGTGTTTTTGGGCCACTTTAGGTTGAACTTGAACATACTAGAAGCCTTCTTTACACATATTTTGACTTTAGATTTTTCTACATTATTGTGTGAGCATTTTTGCATATATTACTTATCTCTATCTTCCCTTTGATGACCATATTTTTCTCAAATTCTTCTACTTTCTTTACCAAAATGATTGGGTAATCTTTAAAAGGATCCATTAAAAAAAATTAACTGTTGTGTAAGAGATGTATCAATATGAGCATTCAATAAGATATCAAGGAATAACTTCATTGCATCATCAACCAGACTTATTTTCATCAGTTTTTTCTTTTCAAGAAATAATGAGCATATAATAGGCTTAAACTATAACTTAGAATCCAACAATTATTGGAATAGGGTAGAGTCAATTGGAGAGGTTTTCAGCTCTTGTTTGGATATATCATAAGTTCTATCTTTTTTCATTGAGTTTCTTTTATCAACATTTGTTAAATATAACACAATATCCTTGTCAACATTCTCTAAAGAAGAATTCTTTATCAAAGATACATTAGAAGGGCCTTCCTTCAACACTTTCTCTCCCTTCTTTAGTTTCCTTCATAAGAATATTTATTCTCTTATTACTTTTCAAATCCTGAGATAGTTTCATCATTAATGCAGTGGCTTCTTCTTTAGACTTGATATAATTCTGGAATGATTAATGACATGTTTTATCATTTCTCTTGTATCTTAATAGCTTCAACTCTCTTGTTAATTAGCACATCTACAACTCTTCTTCAAGTTCATTTATAATGTCATCTAGTGAAAATTTATGTCTTAACATGTACATTATAATAGCTTGTTCAATAGCTTCCTAATTATATGTAGGCAACATCAGATATGCATCAAAAAATTTATGTAAATTATCATGCTAAATTATGGAATTGAAGACATTCAAAATTTCTCAAGGGTCTTCTTCAAATCCATCATTAGAAGGAATGTTTGTCTTTTTAGATATTTCTTTACATTTATTTCCTTTCTTAACTATTTTGTAGATTTTCTTTTCTTCACCTCTTCTTCATTGTCATCATCAATATTTGAAAAATTCATATTTCCAAATAGATCTACTACACCTCTTTTCTTGAAAATATTGTAGATAGAAGATCTACTGGCAACTCTCCTAGATCTACTACACCTAGAGGAAGAGAACTCAACAAATTTCTCTTCTAACATTGCTCCCATTTTCTCTACTTGATCATATTTTTTCTTCTAAAATCTTCTGGTAGTAATTTCCTCATAGGTTTAAGACATTCTTCATTTGGATAAACATGTTTTTGCAATAAAAAAATTGCATATTAATTCCAAAAAACTTTGGAAACTTCATAGGGAAACTTAGGAATCCAACAAGTTCTAGGTATGATAGCCTCCATGTAGCAATTGTCTCTACCAACTCTAAATATAATTTCCTTTTTGTAGGTATCTACAATCTCTTGAATTATGAATCTATTACACATTCCCTTTTGAAAGCTTGTAACGAAACTCCTAAATTTTGTGTCACGCTCTTCCATATTTTCATAGCTTAACATATGTCTCTTTTTTTGAGATCCAACATAAATGTTCTTATCCCAAACAATATGTTATTTACCAAAAGATTCCTTCAAAAAATAGAACATAGAGAAACAATGTGAATTGTACTATAAGGGATAATTTATCTACTTCATTCTCTTTAGGTTCTTAAACAATTGTTTCCTTAGTACATCACACAAGTCTAATTTTTTCCTTTCATTCACCATTTGCTAAGAAGTTTGAATTATAGCAGTTGTAGAATTTCCTTCTTTGTTGGTGAAATACATGTTGTATGCAATTACCATTGCAGTAGAAACTATATCTAGATCTTGAATTCTATCAAGTGTAAGTGATCTATAGTCAAACTTTTCTCCAGTCAATTTCACAACATTGGCATTCCTTGTGGACTTTAGAATAGGAACATTGCTGAAGTCACATAGTTTAGTGTCATCTTTGGTTTCGTCCTTGGTAATGGGATGGGGTTTTATCAACCTTATATAATCCTCATGGACAACACTTAGAATAATTTGTATAATAGTTTCCTTTTTGAAATAGGGAAAGTTATTCCAATTATCTGATTTCTATTCCCACATGACATAAGATTTAGGTTTCAATTCTAACTAACTATTTTCCTTAATTTTCTCCTTCAATTCTACTATCTTCAGATGACAATACTATTCCATTTCAACCAATATATAACTATATAAATCCTTTGAATGTATTACACATAGGGGTACCTGTGATGAATCATTGACATTTATTACTCAAATTGATTTGTGATGTCTCTTCTTGAATATAATTTAAGGCTCATCTATCACATCAAAAATCCTTGGAGTAACCATGATTTTTCTATAATAAATTAGGGTTTACAAACTACAATCATGAATTAAAAAAGATAGTTTAATCATGGATATGATTTTTAGTGCACTCCAAGTGCTTCTTTGTGATGAGATTCTCAAATATACTCCTTAAAAATAAATTTAGTAATATCTCCAATACAAAAAACAAAAATACTCTTTCAAGAAAGTATTGAACACATCTACTATTGCATACAGAGAACTAGGGCATGAAAAATATTATTTTCAAAAGTAATTCTCAAGATCAAAAGATAGCAAGTTAGTGAAAATGGGATGAAAAATACCAATATAACCATTTTACCAACTTACATTAATACAACTTATTTAATGCACAATTTTTTTTATTGCTTCAAAAAGCTAATACTCTATTTTTCCTAGTGAGCATACAATCCTCCACAAATATTGTGAAAAGACCATAAATGCTCTAGAATGCTTCAATAACCTCTATCATGCTGAAAATCATTCAACATCCAATTGATAGAGGGGTTCTAAGGATCTGTAGTGAAATAACTCCCTAACATAATTATTTCTTTTCATCATACCATCAAGGAGCACAAACATATCTATTGGCTTCTCTTCCACATTCCCATCAAATTTATTTACCCAGATCTTCTTCATCTTTTCTCTTTCCTCATTCACATTAACTTTCTTCTTTTCTTGTACAGAAGCCTTTATATTCTTTCTTCTATAGTACCAAGAAACATGTCCTAATTTATTGTAGGTGTGACATGTAGGACCCTATTGTGAAGCATTCCAACTCCTTCTACTAGTAGATCTACACTCAAAAACTTTATGTCCATATTTTTTGTATGCAGAGCAATATCTATTGAAGGATTTCAACATTTCTACCATTGTTTACATTCATAAATCTAGTTCTCATCATCCTATTTCTACACTCATTTTCCTTATGTCTGTAATACCCCAAAATTGGCACCTATTTAATTTCATCAATTTTGGTGCATTATCTCGATTTTACATCACCGAAGTCCTAGTTCCCTAGGCAATTTTCTCTCCTACCTGACTTAATTTGACTTGATGTCAGTTGCAAAGACCCTAAATTGCAATAATCAAACACTAAAATTAATTCCTAAGTCTCTTTGACTTTATTAGCTAAATTATCTCTATGATACATTAATTTAATTGTAAAGTCCTAAGTGCTTTCTAATTAAATTAAATCTACCCCCTTTAGCTAATTACACATCAAAAAGGAATTAATAAATATTTAGTTAATTGAATGGACACCTCTTTATTTGAATTTAATAATTCAAATTACTCGAAAGGTCACCTCCCCACATGTGGCAAATTCCATTCTTTTAATTAAATAATTCATTGTCTTTTTGTCTCAATTAGGAATGAAGAGTCCACCGTTTCAAATCAAGAAACTCTTCATTCCTCTTCTGGCTTGTTCTATTTAATGAACCTCTTTTTCTCATTCAAGAGAGCAATTTTTGGGAGCATCCTTACTATAGCATTTTTTAGTCTCATATCTCATTATTTTCAAAGCTTTTTATTGCATTTATTAGATTAATATCTCATTATTAGTATAATCTTTGCATCACATTTTAGACTAAATTTGCTTATTTATTCTTAGTCTAATATCATATTTGTTTCAAGTTCTTAGATTAAGTTGCATCTCATCTTTATTTTCAAGCTCTTAGATTAATTGCATCCTCATTCTTAGATTAATTGCACTTCATCTTAGCTTAATTGCATTCTTGCTCATCTTTATTGCTTCTTGGAAATCCTCCATTTTTGAATTGGTCTCCCGGCTGTTGGCTCTCGTTCTGAGAGTATTCAAACACCCCATTCACATAGGAGGCAACAGGTCACCTCACCATGGAATTTGGATTGAGTTCTTCATACTCTCTCTCGAATTCTATCAAGTGAATAATGACCATGTTGTGTTGTGTCTGATTTAGAGGTCACATTCAGTCACATACATTTTGGCGCCCACCGTGGGGCAGAAAAGATCAATTTCTGGCCTCATTCTTGATTGGTTTTTCATCTTTAGTGTTGGTTTCATGCCTTGTACGGCCATTTACAGCTTGAAAAACTTTTAATATAGTAATGGATGGATATAATGATGAATCTTATTTCTCATTATTTTTATTTGGTTCATTTTTATAAAGAAATGAATAAGTTATGATCATTTTGGTGAAAGTGGGTATTTGCAGATTTGAGATTCTCTGAATACAGTCAGATTGAAACATCTGGTACGGACAAATTATGAAGAATCAGGAGCTCTAATAATATTCATTGAAAAGATACATGAATTAGATTTCATTTACTTTTGGTTTGAGTTATTTTTATGCAGATTTGTGAAAGTTATGGGCATTTGAGTGAAAACTGGTTTTTAACAATCTGCATTGGAGTTGCAGGCAATGATTTATTCTTAGAAAATGATTTATGAATGAGAAAAATAAATGGCTTACATATTTGGAAACTAGATTCATTAATAGTTATTTTTAATTTGGTTTAGTTTCATTTGGATTATTGTTGAGAAAGATATGTGATTCCCTAGGCAGGGTTTGGTGTTTTAAATCTGATTTATGACAGAAAAATGATAGTCTGAAAAGGTTATTGGTTGAGGAACCAAATGGAATCATAAGACCTTGTAACTTTGGGAAATGATAGTTCTTGATGTTAGCTAAAAATTTTATTCTTTCCAAAAATTTTAATATTGTTATTTTATGGGTCAAATAAATCAATCTTTAAAGACTGTCTTGAAGACAGCAATGTTACATATCTTACGGTTTGCCATTGATTTGTCTTGATTCTATACTTTCGAATGTGTGCTAAATGCTGGATTGCAGATCTTTGGACCTAAGGTGAGTTCTTAAAAACTCTATAACACTTGGTTTGGGCATAAAATTAACCTCTCATGTGTTTGGCTTGAGTGTTACATGCATTCATAGAACACATTTTAATTGATGCTCTTAATGGGAAATAAACGAACATAGATTTGCTTTCATAGAAGTTTGTGTTTAAGTGCATGCTTGTCTTTTATACCTTAAGTAATTCTTGGTTTCAAATATCAAAATATCTCATTGAGTAATTGAGGGCATGGATTCATTCCTTGTTTACATGAAGAGTTAAATGCACCACTTTGTGGACTCACTTCATGTTTACTTGGAAAGTTAAATATTCCATGATTCAAACTCTCTTGCACTTATGAGTAGTATTGATTAGCAGTCTTAGATTACTTGTGATTGATCTAGATTGCTATCTTGGGTTATTGGACTCGCTAATCCGCCGGCCCCTCATTTCCGCCCTGTGGTTGCAATCCCAGCACCACATTAAAGGGGAGGGGTCTATAGGAAAGAAGCGTTAATTGTTCCACTTGGCAACCCTTTTGTGCTTTTTGGAACTCACTTGTTTTCTAGGGTGTGGACTCACTTTGAGTTTGTGTGAGGAGTTAAATGCACCACTTTGTGGACTCACCTCACATTTACTTGAAGGGTTAAATGCACCACCTTTAGTGCTTTTCAATACTTTTGATAGAGAATTACTTACTTTTTCATTTCTAGAAGGCCTGCTTGGGGATTTCATCACCTCAAGGGACGACCTTAACTCCCGTGTTCCGGCGGAGTATAAATATCGGGAGGTGAATCCAAAGACACCTCTCTGGAGAATGAGTTAGATTTCACTCTTGGCTAAGCCTCAAAGAACTTTATACCTTTGAGAAGTGAAGGAGGAGATTTGGGTTACCGTCTCCCCCCGGCTGTGTGATTTCAAATTCTTCTCATCTACGGATTTGGGCCTCACGTACCTTGTGTATATCGAGGACTCCCTTTAGAAAAGCCATGTATATCCTTGTAGACAACTTGCTAGGATGTTGTTGTGTTTTAAGTGTCTGCTAAAACATTCTCAAGAACATACACAAGTAGAGTCCTTAGGGAGTAGAAATACTAAGTCACTATTCATGTTCATGCGCAAGGTTGCTTTGTCCCTTGCCCATTGCTTGAAGACTGTTTGCTTGAACTCCTTGATTGCTGTCTTATGTGCTTGATCAATGACATAAATCTGATCTGCCTTTTGTCCATGATTTGTTTTTCTATTTTCCTGTCGTTCACCGTCAGAAACTGGTTGTCTTGAGTTAGGAATCGATCGATCTTTGCTTTGACTCATATTGTCTCTCATTAGTCTACCTTATCTCATTGTGCTCTTGTACCTTGTGTTGCGATTGTCTTATCTCAGCTGTTCTAGCCATCTCTTTTTGACAATTCGTACCAGGTTCATCTTGCATCTTGGTTGTTCTAGCCATTTATCTCCTTTTCGTTATCTTTGAGACAGAGTCTAGCTTTATCCCGAATCTTTGCTCGTTACATCTTCGTTTATGACTGTCACGACTCGAAGTGGAAAGACTTATCCCGTTCAGAACGCTGATCAAGATCAAAGTAAACCTCGTAATCAAGACATAGGTCATCCTGAATTTTTTATGAAATCTGAACTTCGTGAGGAATTCTCACATTCTTTGTCATTCCAAGATTATTACAATCCATTGTTTCAGATACAGTCTGACTTACTATTTCAAGAATATTATAACCCATTGTTTGAAGACTAGCAAGACTCTGAAGGGTCACTTTCTAAAATTAAACCTATTGATCCTTTTGAACCTATCAACTCTTTCACGATCTCTCATAATACTACCAACAAGATGGGAGATCCAAAACCTTCAAAGTTGGTTTTCAATCTCAGCTCTAACATGCCAAAACCTTCAAAGTTGGTTTTCAATCTCAGCTCTAACATGCCAAAACCCTCAAAGTCTGTCTTTAATCTTAGCTCTAGCATGCAAACAGTCAATGCCACTGAGAAGGCTACAACAGAAGCTCAACCACCTTCTAGATTTGCTAGAAACAAACCTTGGATCCCTCACTGTGACATGATCATCGCTCCAGGGAGCAAGGATACTCCTAAACCCAAAACTCCCTTTGTCTTGCGAGGCCCTGCGTCTCCCTCATATAACTCCACACAGTCTCCAGCTTGTGCGAATGCTATCACTCAATCTCATCCAAAGATTATTCTCAAAGGTCCCGAACCTTCGACATCCAAACCAAAACTATCTATGGATAAAGCCCTCACTGAGGAAAATGTCCCCAAAGATCTCGATCTCAATCAGTTCCAATCTATGGTGGGTCATTTAACTTCACCTCACTATTTGTGCTTTTCCAAAGAAGATGATCATTCCTTAAGCCACCTGCATAATGCTCTCCTACACACTGAAGTTATGGAAGGTCCCGAGCATATCCCCCTCATCTTCATTGACAATAGTGCTAGCCTAAATACTTGCTCTGCTAAGATGCTTACCCAAACAACAGACAGTTTTGTTCCTGCCAATAGAGAGTCCATTGAGTTCTATGATGCTAAGCTCAAAGAAATAGAAAAGACCTTGAAGATCAAAGATATTGGCATGGGGGAATATCAGATTGAATCTATCTTGTCTTTGACATCTCTCCCTCCATCTCCACATTCCTATGAACAACCCTCTGAAGATAGATTTGGTATTGGCTATCAGAGCGATGAGCTTGACCAACCTAGCTGCAGCTTGCACTCTCATGCAGATTTAGATGATGAAGAAACACATATTCATCCTATGACACATGAAAGATCTTTGAATGTTCAAAATTCTGATTCAGACTACCAGAAAGAGTCTTATCTACCTTCTCAAGTGCTTCAGGAACATGATTTTGGTCCTCACCAGGAGGATTTTATACACTCTACTGAACAGATTTCTACTACTGCAGCTACTACTGAATATGTCACTGCCTCTAATGGCACACATACTGATTGGGAGCAACTATTGGATGCTTCCCTTATCTTTGGTATGCCTCAAGGTATGCCTATTCTAGATTATTCTACCACTTCTACTATTGAACAAAATCCTACTACTACCGATTCCAATGACACACATACTGATTGGGAGCAACTATTGGATGCTTCCCTTATCTTGGGTATGCCCTGGGGTATGCCTACTCTAGATTGTTCCACCACTTCTGCTATTGAACAGACTCCTACTATTGCCAACTCCAATGGCACACATACTGATTGGGAGAAACTATTGGATGCTTCTCTTCTCTTGGGTATGCCTCAAGATATGCCTATTCCAGATTACTCTGCTACTTCTGCTACTGAACAATATCCTACTGTTGAAGAAACACTTCCTATGTTAGATGACAACAATGAAGAAAGTCTACCTCTGACTATGTCTCTAGCTAAATGGGACTCCATATCAGATGCTACTACAGAGATACCAGTTGATGCTATGCACTTATATGCTAGTCTTAAAAACTCAGAAAGAGGAGAAATTTATGATCCTCCAGATCAAGCTATTGATGATGATCCTTTCCACCCTCCTGTGGAGATCATTCCTATGGCTCCTAGGCCATCTACTCCAAGCTATACTCCTACTGCTCCAGTAAATCATGGGTATGTAAGACCCCATTTTGTTACAGCTTCATGGAATATTGGAAGATCCAAAATTGAAATGGTTCCTATTCGTGCACTCTTACCACCTGAAAGGGGACCTGACTCTTGGAATAGGTTATCTTGGTTAGGCTCACATAATATTCCTCCAAACTTATCTGACTCTTATAAGATGACTCACAATCAACAATGCTCTATGAAAGATTACTTTCTTGATCTACTTGATGCATTCATGAATGATGAGGATGATACTGATATATTTGCACTTGAGCCCATCCCATTGACTTTTCTTCCCCCTTCATCTCCCAAAAAAGTGGCTCATCCACTTCCATTTCCACCTCTCCACCTAAACCAGTCATATAAGCCTCTTTCATCCACAATTCCCGAGTCTTTTGGAAGTAACTTGGATGTGCAACATAAAAATAAAAATAATAAGAATCCACTTATATCTCAAGGTCACCATGTCCCATCTAATCGACATGTGACTATGAAGAAAGGAAAGAAACAAAGGTGTTCAAAAGACCGCAAAGGTCCTCAAAAAGAAGAAGACAATCAAAAGCCAAAAAATAAAA
Organism: Chamaecyparis obtusa; assembly: GCA_027943335.1. Classification (NCBI taxonomy): domain Eukaryota; kingdom Viridiplantae; phylum Streptophyta; class Pinopsida; order Cupressales; family Cupressaceae; genus Chamaecyparis; species Chamaecyparis obtusa. Next base: position 420,559 of record BSBK01003051.1, on the reverse strand, counting down.
TAAAAAATGGATCTCGAAATCCATTCTATAGGCATTGTCATCAAAAGCACCTCAAAGTAAAAAAGAAAAAATTCAAAAGCTATGTGGATTCCAAAGAAAGAAAAAATCAAAGTTGTCATTCGAGCTTCCAAAATTCTCATGCTTCCCTCCATTCCATCACCCTTGCCTCTCATACTTTACCCTCTTCACTCCATCTTGCCTTTTCCCAAAGTGCATATCAGCATCTCCTCATTGCTAATGACATGACTAAGAGAAATCTAGAATGTACTCTCCCTAAGCATTTAGAGCGTGGGAAATCTGACAAAGAGTTAAGGTGTGTCCATGAGGATATTTGTGGGTCTGACTTAAGTGATCTTTCCTTGACTATGGATCTCTTGACTATTGGACACTACTGGTTGGCTCTCCTATTACTGCTACAACATCTGGTTCTGATTCTACAACTTCTCAGCTGGCTACTACTACAAATGACTGTGTTCTCAGAGATTCCTACTAAAGGAGAGAAACTCAAAGAGCCCATCAATGCTCTTCATCTAAGAAGTTCTACAGCTGACATTCTCAGTGTGCTCATGTACATACTTATTGATCCTAAAAAAATTCTAAAAATTGATATATTGCAAAAAATCCTAAAAATTGCAAAATGTCCTGAAAAAATGATCATCTTAGTGAAAACCTGGCAAACAGGTGCTTTGATGTATCTATTATCCTGGTGAAAACCTGGTAAACAGGCGCCTTGATAATACAAAAAAAATAGAAAATGTGAAAAATACAAAAAAATCAAAAGATCAAAAATACAAAAAAAATGAAATATTCAAAAAAATACAAAAAAAGAGAAAAGTACAAAAAAATTGAAAAGAGAAAAATGTGCCATTGATGAAAACCTGGTAAACAGGCGTCATGGTAGCAAAAATAGAATCTCTGCCAAGATGGTGAAAACCTGGTAAACAGGCGCCTCTTGTTTTCCTGAAGTAACATCTCATCTCAGCGTCGCTTGGCTCTTAGTTTCCTGCTTTAGTTTCCTTCCTTTCCTGCTTTAGTTTGTTTTCCTGCTTTCCTGCTTTAGTTTGTTTTCCTGCTTTCCTGCTTTAGTTTGTTTCCTGCTTTGGTTTGCTAGCTCATGCGCTTGTCCTTGAGTTTTCCTCGACTCTTCATAGATTGGAACTGGTTCATACTTGGGGGCACCTGCCTGGTCTAGGGGGCATTGTCCTATCACTTTCAGAAACTCTCTTTTGAGCATTGGTCGCCAGTGGTTCTCACTATGCCTACCTACTGATACCTAGCTTTCGTTCGATCTCTCTTCTTTAGGATTTCTCCCTTTCATCAATCACCAGTGATTCTCATTACGTCTGCCTATTGTCATTATCTCATTGAGACTTCGAATGTTATCTTTTTGAATTGACTTCAATCTGCTTGAACACGAACTTAAACTAAAACTAAAACTAAATGTGTGTTCCTTTGAGGCTTGTTGAGCTTTGTTTTCTTTGAGTGCTTGTTTATTTGCTTTGCTTTCTTTGCTTTCTGCTTGTTGGTTTAGTTCCAACGATCCAAAGAAATCTACATAAGAGGGGTGTCCGTCTGTAAGAGCCTCTATCTCATATTGGATGGCCATGCGTACCTCGACTCCTTTTATATGGATGCTTTGGTGAGGTTGGTTCTTCTCCTTGTCTTTTGAGTGACTTCTTTCTGTTACTGATGAAATTGTAAATGCTCGTCCTGTTAAGTGAACGTAAGGGTCACTGCGAGCAATCTTTGGCAAAAGAAGGAACTCCTGTGTGCTTGGTGTGTTTGTTCACAAGAGACATTCTAGTCATTCTAGCAAATGTGCTTTGATGCTTATGTTAACTTGCTAAATTAAAAGGAATAGGTGTTCAAGTCATTCTAGCTTCTTGTGCCTTAATGCTTACACCTCATTCTGACAAATTTAAGACTTATGTCATATTCATATTCTCATGTTGGGGAGAATTGTATGGCATCTTGCGATTGTCCCATGCTTAAAAGAACTCAATGATGATAAATACGATGAGTCCAACAGCCGAGTTCGGAGGATTGCATTTGTTCATCCTAGGCCTGCATTTAGACTTGCATCTTTCATTCTAGGCTTGCATTTGGAGCACTTTCTTGTTGCTCTCTTGATTGCTTTCTTTTGAATCTTCTCATCAAAGGTTCTCATCTTTTGTCCTAGTCTCATCTTGGTTGCATCCTTTTTCGGGATCGAAATTGAAATCTGACATCTCTAAGTGGCTCAAAATTGCATTTTAAATATTGAACTCCTTCTGGATCGAATGCTTGTACAGTCAGCCTTTTGGTGTCATCTTCCTGCCAGATCCTCATCTTTGCATCATGTTCTCAAATCTTTGCTTCTTTTCATCAAGTCAACTCTAGTCAAATTTAGTCAACTATGGTCAAACTTGGTCAGCAGGACCTCTGCTTTGCTCCGTTTCACTTCTATAGCTTCGCGAATCTAGTCTAATTGCTTTTGCTCTGCAATCTCTTGTTGTTTATCATCCTTCTGACATGTCATCTTTCAATTTCGCTCCCGAGGGGGCAGGATGATTACATCATTTAAATCTTGTCAGATCTATTCTTGAATCAGTCTGATTTGAATCATTAGTCCTCATTGCTAGGGGCATCTTCACGCCTCACATCTTGTCATCTAGAAATCTATCTCTTAGGTATCTGAGCAATCTAACTCAGATCCTCAAGGGCCAAACTTCGTTCTGGAGATGGTTCTTGAAATCTTTTGGGTATTGGGGCAATCTAACCCTAATTCCTGGGAGTCAAGCTTCATTCTGGAGATGACTCTCAAAATCTCTTTTAGACCGTTATCTGGGCAATCTAACCTGGGTCTCGGAGGACTAAGCTTCGTATTGGGGCAATCTAACCCTGATTCGGAGATAGTCCTAAATCTGAATCTTCATCAATTGGTATTGGGGCAATCTAAACCCAATTCTGGTTCTCTTCTAAGATCGTTGTCTTCGCAATCTAACTTAGACTTCGAAAAATTCATGCTTTGATCTGCTTTCATCTGTCACTTCAGACTATTCTTTGAATCAACGCGCTGTTCGCACATCAATTCAAAGAGGGGCAAATGTAATACCCCAAAATTGGCACCTATTTAATTTCATCAATTTTGGTGCATTATCTCGATTTTACATCACCAAAGTCCTAGTTCCCTAGGCAATTTTCTCTCCTACCTGACTTAATTTGACTTGATGTCAGTTGCAAAGACCCTAAATTGCAATAATCAAACACTAAAATTAATTCCTAAGTCTCTTTGACTTTATTAGCTAAATTATCTCTATGATACATTAATTTAATTGTAAAGTCCTAAGTGCTTTCTAATTAAATTAAATCTACCCCCTTTAGCTAATTACACATCAAAAAGGAATTAATAAATATTTAGTTAATTGAATGGACACCTCTTTATTTGAATTTAATAATTCAAATTACTCGAAAGTTCACCTCCCCACATGTGGCAAATTCCATTCTTTTAATTAAATAATTCATTGTCTTTTTGTCTCAATTAGGAATGAAGAGTCCACCGTTTCAAATCAAGAAACTCTTCATTCCTCTTCTGGCTTGTTCTATTTAATGAACCTCTTTTTCTCATTCAAGAGAGCAATTTTTGGGAGCATCCTTACTATAGCATTTTTTAGTCTCATATCTCATTATTTTCAAAGCTTTTTATTGCATTTATTAGATTAATATCTCATTATTAGTATAATCTTTGCATCACATTTTAGACTAAATTTGCTTATTTATTCTTAGTCTAATATCATATTTGTTTCAAGTTCTTAGATTAAGTTGCATCTCATCTTTATTTTCAAGCTCTTAGATTAATTGCATCCTCATTCTTAGATTAATTGCACTTCATCTTAGCTTAATTGCATTCTTGCTCATCTTTATTGCTTCTTGGAAATCCTCCATTGTTGAATTGGTCTCCCGGCTGTTGGCTCTCGTTCTGAGAGTATTCAAACACCCCATTCACATAGGAGGCAACAGGTCGCCTCACCATGGAATTTGGATTGAGTTCTTCATACTCTCTCTCGAATTCTATCAAGTGAATAATGACCATGTTGTGTTGTGTCTGATTTAGAGGTCACATTCAGTCACATACAATGTCCATACTTATTACAAGCATAACATTGACCATTGAAAGGTTGAGATATGATTTAACTTCTACATTCACTATATTTATGCTCAAATTTATTGCATGAGAAACAATTACCATTGAAAGATACAAGATATCTATTTTTAGTAGGAATAGGTCTTCTAAAACTCTTCTTTCTCTAGAAGGGGGTAAAGCCCTTTTGGCCTTCGTTATTCCTTCTAGATTCATTCTTGACCTTTTTTTTCCCCTTTGTTAACAATTTTAGAGCTTTTGCTTTTGTAAAAAACAAGTCCATCATTTTTCCTTGAGGTTTTATTAAAACTAGGCATCTTATAAAGCATTTCATTGTCATCTTTGAGTCTCATATTCTTCTCAATCTATTCCTTTGTATCTTCAAGCTCTTTTCTTAACATCACACCTTCTTCTTTTGAGTTTAATGCAATCAATAAATTTTATTTGTTATTTACCTTCCTTCAATTCCTTCTTAAGCATGGAGACTTCTTCAATTTTATTGTACTCATTGGTTTTGATCAGTAGCTTTATTTTAAGATTGTCGGCGCTTCTCTTTTGTTCTTCAAGATGATTTTTTATATGACAATAATTTCCTCAACTTTCATCCATTTTTGTTCATACTCATGGGTGAACCCACAATAGTGGGTTACACTTTTTTGCTTGAATGAACATTGAACTCTACATTTTGAAAAAAAAAATCAGATTCAAATGCATATTATCGTTAAATCGTTTGAAATCAGAAGATGAAGTAAATTAAAGTCTTTTAGGATTTTCTATCTAGATTCTAAATATATTTTTTATTTTTATTTTTGAATTGATTTGAATGTTTTTTTCTTTCTCCTACAAAAATTGGTATCTTGTTGGAAACGTCATTTTCAAAGAGTTACATTATTTTCAGAGCATAAATTTTTGTCTAAAATAGATATCGATGTGCTTCTTTCAAATTTAGTTTTGTAACATCCATACAAAGGGCATGCAATTAGTTTGATGACATTATCATGATTATTGCATATTTTATTAACGTTTGAATTTGACTAAACTGTAATTTTGACATACCAAGTGACTACATAGCTTATAACTTGTGTATTTGTCCAATTTCATTTTTATTTTTATTTGATAGAAAGAGAACTTCAATACCTAGGGCATAGATATTTTTTAGATTTTTTTTCTCACATTTACTATTTTTCCATAACCGTCAAACATAGAGGTAGACATAGGGTGAAATATCTATGGTTAGTAAAACTAAAAATACAAAGTCATAATAAACTTAATATATATTAACATTATAATCATTGGAAATATTTTTCTCAGTAGTACCTTACTACATAGATAGGTTTGTCAAATGGATTCATTTGATCTGCCAAAAGATAAAATTGATGTGACTTTTTGTCAGCATTTTAATAGGTGCAAAGGAGACTCCATTGTAGGTATGAATGAGGAGTATAGATGTTACATCAATGTTTTTTTTTTAATCTAAGAGGCTTTGAGTTAACCATTTGTAATTAATTCCTTCAAATGGAACCTCTCAAGGCTTAAATCATCATATTTTATTAAAATGTATTTTTTCAGCAAAAATCAACATGTCTAAAAAAGTGTAACTCACTATTGTGGGGTCACCCCACCCACTCCAAAAAGTGTACATTTCAATTCATCTTTAAGGTTCACAACAACCTTAATGTCTTATTCGTGTGTTTCTATAGCATACAAATATTTCTCAGATTCAAACATAGTGTTCAAATCCTAGATCTACCTTAGTTGTTAGACTACCTCCTTTATGAACCTTGTTGTGATACTAGTTTTTGAACATTTTTGGATGTTGAGAGGGGGAGGGAGGTGAATCAACATGCACTTAAAATTTTACAATTATCAACAATCCATTTCATTCAATTCATGTGCAGAAGTAAATAACTAAGAAAAAAGAGCACAACACAGCCCTAGTATTTTTACATGGAAACCCAAGATGGGAAAAACCATAGTGAGAATCACACTCACTATATGATGAACAATATTACAATAATGATTTTAGGTAGATTTCTAAGGAAGTGCACTTCTTTCTAAGAAACTAAAGTGTACTATCTTAGATCTAAATGCAAAAAAAATTACAAAAATTAAAGATTATATTTTCTTTAGGAAAGACACATTGCAATTGATAGCAAGGAACAATGGCAATTGAATTTAATGGAAGGACATCCTCCAAAATTCTTCTTAAATTTTGATGTTCATGTATCTCCTATTGATTTCAACTTTGTTAGTCTCTCCACACATCATAATATCTCATGTGATGCTACATACACCTTATTTGCATATGATATATTATCTATCTTACATATTTGAAAGATATCTACCAACATATATCAATTACAACACCAAAATTATCCATTAAGTCAGCCAAATAAGATGTAGCATGTTAACCGAAGATTGTTGGCCCAAAACTCAATATTCGATGTGTGTAAAGGGCATATAATATGTATGAAGCATTATAACATAAATATGCACCCTCATTAAGATCCTGAATCTTTTCCATACACACCTCATGCCATCACAAGGACCAAAAATAGTTTGGGTTGGCCCAAAAAGATGAACTTGATAATTAACTCAACTAAAATATAATGTGAATGTCCAAAATCATTATGAATGCAAAACATACTTTTACATGATTACTATACAAACATGTCATTAAGTTGCAACATCAAAGAACTTGGTAGAGGGGAATGTAAATCATTCATGTACATTGTCACTCTATTTTTCTAATAAACTAATGCATTGAATACTATAACTCCAATTGTAGATCAAACCAGACCACAAAAATCGAGATATAAAATCTTTTTTTTAATCTATCTACACAATTCTCCAATCACAAGTAACAATATGTTGGTGTGCCAAGATATAGAGAAAAATGTCAAAACACAATCTATTAGACTATTCACCAGAGCATTCATACTTAGCTATTTACATTAGCAGACACCTTTAAACGAACTCCAAAATTCTAAAAATGAACTACAAGCACCGAATATACCTAACACAAGTTTCTCAAATAATGTTTACATGAATATGATAACATATAAGTATATTTTTGATATTATACTACTTCAAAAAACCTACTTAACAAAACTTCCAAACACCAAACTTAATATAGACTCCAAATACAAACTACAATGATACTAGATTGCACAAGTAACTTAATAAAGCTAATCATAATAACCTATTATTGTATACATATTTAGGACCTTAGCCAACATCAAGGATAACAAGTTTGACATCAATGACAATAAAACACAGGTAAAAGCACAATAAGCTATCACCCTTTTACAAAGGAAAAGGCTAACAAAATCAAAGTTGTTCAACTTCACTAGTATAAAAATGACATTTATGTTTGGAATTTGAAGATGATGTAAACTAATTAAATGTGATAAAATAGATGAAGTTTATGATTGATATTTTTAATAATAATTTATATGTTTTTTTAATTTTTAAAGTCGATTTTTCAGTTGCTGAAAAATGCTGAAAAATTAGGGGTCTAGTTCCCACCAAAAAATTATATGTAAATAAACATTTTTCCCCTAATTTCAAAATATGTCATAAATGACATATATAGCTAGTCCATGAAGAAATAAAAATTGGTTTGTGACATATATTTTCTCTTTTATAACAATTCTAATTCTAATTCACTGAAATTGACAGTTTTCATCTCGCAACATATTTTCCATAACAAATCTATCCCTATCAAAAAAAGAAATATATATTCTTGAAGAGGACTCTCTCCTCTAGTGCACAATATGTTTTTCAAATTTATTTAATATGATTTACTATTTTTTTCTTTCTCCGAATCAACATCTCCTTGATTGTTAAAATAGCTACTTGCAATATTTTTTAATTACAATAAACTATGTCTAATTAAAACACTATAAAATCTATATGAGGATATTCTTGATTCTAATCTCTACAAAAGGGTATTTTTTTTTTAAAAAAAAAAATATCATTAAAAAGATTAGGAGCTATTGAAATGCCACTTTTTTAAAATAATTTTATTTTTATGGTAATTGGACCCAAAGTGGTATAAAACATGCATTTAATAGACACTACTACATTTGGGGCCAAATTTCGAAGGCCATTTGTCGGATTTGCAATGCTCATTTGTCAGAATTTTGACACCTGAGTCCGTCGCCATTTTTGTGTAGAAGATTGTGACAGAAGACATATCTGTCAGTTTACCGACACCATTGCACATCAGAAACTTGCACATGACAACAGCTTCGTTATGGCATTTCCTACGGTTCATCCATTGGAATTCCGATAACAAGACCTATCAGAAATATACAATCTCTGTCAGAACTAACTGTCGAAAACATATTCTTTTCGACATTAGAACTGTTGGAATAGCGATAGTTCGCATCAAATTATGACAGATCTACCTGTCAGTGATATGGCCTCACTATCAAATATTCTATTGAAAATTTTCTATTTATGACACTTAAACTATCGGAAGAGCGACAGTTGTGTAGTATTCTCCGACAAGTTTCCATGTCGAACGTATAGCATTATTGTCGCATGAAATGTCATAAAAATTTTTTTTCTGATATTTTGTCTGTCGAATGCATAGCGCTACCATCGAAATTAATTATAAATTGTTGAAAAACTGACGGATAGGCACATTAAAGTTAACACAGCTCAAGAGACCATCATAGGTTGTCTCTTTCTTTGGTCTATATTATTGACAGAATGTTTTACCTTTCATTAGCTCATCAAATTCAGGGATTTGAAAGAATTTAATAGAATATTTTCATGACAACGTATATTATTTAAGTTGACATTGCACGAATTTATCTACTTTGCACACTTGTAGACTATGAGGACAATGATAAAGAAGCATGGCCATGGGAGGAGATGCTTCTTTATCGTCTTCTTCATAGTATACAAGTGTGTGAAGTAGATAAATTCATGCAACGTCAACTTAAATAATATACGTTGTCATGAAAATATTCTATTAAATTCTTTCAAATCCCTAGATTTGATGAGCTAATGAAAGGTAAAACATTCTGTCAATAATATAGACCGAAGAAAGAGACAACCTATGATGATCTCTTGAGCTGTGTTATCTTTAGTCCTAGCTACCTGTGGATAGTCGAGAATAATCACCACCTTGCATTTATGTACACTGCACAAATTGATCACAGTTTCACAAAAACATTTTACACTTGTACATCTCATCAATACTGGAGGCCTAAAGTAATTTTATACAATCACTAGCACATTTCATGCATGGATGAGAAAACACTATCCAAAGTTTCTAGATAACCATTTTTGAGAAGAGGAATGAGTGGAGGCCAAAGAAGGGATAATTGTGAAGGTTTTATAGATGTAGGTTACTGAATCATCATCTCTACACTGGTACTCAATCTGGCCTCCACTCCATATATGTCTTCTCAGAATCTAAAAACTCTCCATCATTGATTCTCATCATTTTTTCAGCATCTCCGTGGACTGAGACCTTAAATTATTGAGCTTCTCTTTGTTTCGAGAATAGTTTAACATTCTCTACTTAATAGGGCCAACCACGTGAAGGTGTAAGCTCACTTAGGCCCTCCTAGGAGCCTCTTATGACCCTTTACGACATTTTAAGACCTCTAAGATGTATTCTTAGGGATCGTAAAGGGTCATAAGGGGTCTTGGGACACAACAGCTGAGAAACATAAATGTAGGCATCATGATCACAATTTTTTGGAGACACAACATAATTGAGTGGTTTTTTGAGACGATGCAAAGTAGTGGTTGCTTTGCATCATCTGGGAATAGCACTCAATTATGTTGTGTCTCCAAAAAATTGTGACCATGATGCCTACATTTATGTTTCTCAGTTGTTGTGATATGTACATCACAATCTGTCGTTGTTGCAGCAGCAGAGCCTATATTCCACAACAAAAAGGAAGACATCTTTTTAGCCTGGGTTTGGATCCTAACCCAATTGTCGAAGGATCCAGGGCCAGGCTCAAAAGATGTCTTCACATTCTATCTACAACATTGTGTCCATCCATGATCTTAGGAACATCATCATCTTTCCACTCTTCGTTTGCCAAAATATATCACTTCTTCAAGCTTGCAGAGTAATCTTATTAATAAAAGAACTCTTGCCAACATTAGGGTACCCAAAGATCAAAATACTTGATGTTATTGGTGCTTGTGCTCAAGGATATCGATTCAGTGTTTTGAAATGGCCAAATCATCTTTATTTTGATTGTAGAGAAAAGGAGTGGGAAAAAATGAGCAGGTGAAAGATGATCGAGAGTGAGAGAAGGCATTGCATTTTATTTGATCATAAATGCTCTCTGAAATGACCAATCATGTTTTCTATTCGATTCTTTTTGGTGTTTTTTTTTCCATATTCAATAGATAAAAATCATCACCGTAGCCACTTAGCCATCTTTTGATGTTCTAGGTATTTTACAAAGATACAGTTATGTGGATTTATCGTTCAATTGCTTGCAGTTATTGGTCAAATGCAAATATTTTGTCACGTTGCAAGGGCAAGATATCAGTTTAGTGTTTTTGGTTTATGTTAAAAGTTGATTTGGTAAAATCCTCAAAAAATACACTACATGTTCTAAAATGTAAAGAAGTTGAATGTTAAATGTAAGATATATATCTCATCCATAGTAATCAAAAGAAAGGACATGAAACTTATAAGGAGATTTACCAAACCAAAAATATAAGCGAATATGAAACATGGATTGGTACCTTATGAATTGGTTTTTGAGGTGCACAATCTTCATCAATCTCCTCAGAACAAGACCCCTCCTCACAAAAAATGCATTTAACACAAAAAACAAATCTACAAAACTGAACCAATGGCATGTTTAGAACAAAGAAATAGATTGATAATAATATGCTGAAAATTTGATTATGTTTAATACACGCAAAAGGACCAGTCCCAACAATTCTTAAACATACTTTATCTGATATGATAATAACATGCTAATTAAACTGATAAAGGTGTTATTTGCATTTAATCTTCCAATTACTAAATACACAAAAAACAAATTTACAAAATTGAACCAATGGCATGTTCTTCGTATGTGATTTCTTCATCTTTCGAGCCTCTGGCATCATATTCGACCGCAAATTTCAAATGCATTGCATTTTATTTGATCATGAATGCTCTCTAAAATGATCGCATTCTACTGGTGTCATGCCCTAGCCCGTGCTTTATCTCCATTATTTGATGTTATTGGTGCATGTGCTCAAGGATATTGATTCACTATTTTCAAATGTTTGGATCATTTTGGTCGTGACTATTCCTCTAGTACACAGTCAGGAAATGTAACTGTCTAATGATTATATGTAATGTTGAATGGATTAAATGCTTTATTCTTGGTAGAAGTGAATGGAAGGAATAGTGTTGGTGTTAGGTTTCATTTATTATTGAATTCAATGGTTTCCAAGATGTGTTGAGGAGTTTGCTCCTTGTTTAATGTTAACTGTTCCTGCACAATCCACTCATACAATAGTGAAATGCTATGTGATTGACAATTTTATACAACTGGTCCTTTGGTGTGTATTAAATACAATCCAGTCACTTGTTGAATGCTTTGGAGACTACTAGTTTGACTGTCCATGCGTTACCAGTGACTAAGATTCATTAAAGGATACAAAACCCTTCATTTTGGGGTTATTGTGTGTGGATTCAAATGAAGGTTTGATTTGGTTAATGTTTAGAAGAGATCAATAAAGTATTAAAGGACAATCTTACATGTTTGGGGAGGTTTGAGAGGCACTTATCATGACTGTACCCTCACAAACAGCGACATAGAATGGTTTTACTAAGTTTCCTTTCTCTATTTTGAGGTTTACTTTCTCTGCCGCAGGGGTACAATCAGAGGGTTCATTGACAAAATGATCCTTTGAATGGTTACTATGAATATGAATGATTTGATATAACATATTGCTCATTTTACTTGAAGTTTGGAATAGCTTGTGCAAGGGTGAAAGTAGTTTTGGTCATTTTGGTCATGACTATTCCTCTACACAGTTAGAAAATGTAATTGTGTAATGATTATATGTAATGTTGAATGGATTAAATACTTTATTCTTGGTAGAAGTGAATGGAGTTTCCAAGATGTGTTGAGGAGTTTGCTCCTTGTTTAATGTTAACTGTTCATGCACAATCCACTCATACAACAGTGAAGTTACAAAAATGAACCAATGGCATGTTTACAACAAAGACATAGAATGATAATAATATGCTGAAAATTCTATATATTCTGTTTAATACATGCCAAAGGACCAATCCCAACAATTCTTAAACATACTAGTTATCTGATATGATCAATTGTTAATAAAGGTCTAATTCTATAGACTGCTAGCATGAAGGAAGATTTGACCTAGCCAAATTTTCCTTGTACCACACAAAAAAAAAGTGTGATAACTATGTCTACTCCAACCTTAATTGTTTAAGAATTCATCATATCAGATAAAGTATGTTTAAGAATTGTTGGGAGTTCTATTAGACCTTTGTTGTAAACATGTCATTGGTTTTCAAATGTTTGGATTCACGTTTGTTGATATTACTGCAATATATGTTTAATGATGCCATTATATATTGTTGTCACTGAAATGACCGCATTCTACTGGTGTCGTGCCCTAGCCTGTGATTTAACTCCATTATTTGATGTTATTGGTGCTTGTGCTCAAGGATATCCATTTTTTTGAAATGTTGACTGTGGTTATCAAATGGACAGCCCATGAGCTTCTAGCTAGGTGTCATTTGTATTGATAGCTTAGGGAATCAAATGTATTGTATCATTGATAGTTGAGACTTTGTTAAAAGGAAATAGGACAAAGAATGATTCTGATTTAGTTTCTCTATTTTGATCTCTATGTGGCTTACAACCCTAGAGAAGTATATGCAGATTTACAAATGTAGTTGCAGAATACATAACAGCCGATAATTCACAAGAAATCCATGCATCGAATTTGAATAGAAATTAATACAAAGAAATAGGGTCCTCCAATGGCCCAATCATCCGGACCTTGACTGTCCCCTCAACCAATGACCCTTCAAAACCGGTTATCATGCAATCAGTGAATGATCCTTCATTCTCCTGGTCTGCCTTGCATCCAAACATATTGGAAATACACAATACAATGATAACAAGTCTTTCACAATCCCCCTTCCCTCAAGGGACACTATCAACCATCCCTTCCACATAGCATTTCACTGTTGTATGAGTGGATTGTGCAGGAACAATTAACATTAAACAAGGAGCAAACTCCTCAACACATCTTTGTTGTAAACATGCCATTGGTTCAGTTTTGTAAATTTGTTTTTTGTGTTAAATGCATTTAAATGGAACATTAAGCATAGTAATAATATGCTTAATCTATTAGTAATTGCAAATTAAATGCCCATAACACCTTTATCACTTTAGCATGTTATTATAAGATACTAAAGAAGACCTACTATTTGTCAGAGAAATCTTCACTATCCCCCACAATGAAGACAATGAAGATGGACCTCCTGCCCCACAATAGAGAACATTGTAATAAGAATAAGATATAATATAGTGTTAGAATAAACTTTGAACAAAGACATGTAATGCTTAAGTTAATGATCTAAAAAGATGCAAATATAGGAATTGAAAAAGAAGATAGTGCCAAGAAACATTTTCACAAATATGAAACGTGAGGAAAAGTAATAAAATTAACAATGCCAAGATTCACAACATTAAATTTCACCTGCGGATGAGTTTCTGCAATGGGTTTCCCAGCATCAAAAATATGTTGAGTTGCATTTGAGCTATAACTAAGAGTATCATGTGGAACAGACCCTAAACTTTGAAAGTGTTCTCCAACCTGGCAATTCAAAATTCATTTTAGGCAAGCATCAGTAAGTGAACTAAATTATAGACATCAACATCAACATCATCATAATCATTAGAAATAAACTTTAAAGACATATTTTGGATAGTACTATGTTTCTTGAAAGTTTTTGTGATGCTTCTAAACTTTAAAGACATATTTAATGGCTTAATGATAACATATATTAGTGTTTTGTTTTCTGATGGAATGTTGTTGATCATTCATGGTCTTGAAGAAACTTTTGATTGTTTTGATTCTCAAGTCTTGACGTTGTTTCTCAATGTGATATAGACTGACCACAAGATGGTTCAGTTGGTCCTCTCTTTCTGTTTAATCATTTGTCTTCTTCATGGTGTAAGTGTTCATTAATATCCATTAATGGCGGGCGGTGATTCCTTGGTAATAGAGGCATTGAAAACATTCATAATCGTATAGCTCTTTACCTGATCTAGTCACGTCATCAACATCAAGGTCAGTTTGTCTGGCCTCGGCCTCAACCTCAACCTGCTTATTAACAACGGCCTCTACACTCTCTACAGCTGCAATACAAATTGTTACATTAATCCAAACACCAATTGCAATTAAATTTGTATTACTACACCAATCAATTTATGATATTTACTTGTATTACTGTGATGCACGTCCTCATTGTCATCAACACGCACAGGTTGTGTACAGCAAGAATCGACAGGTTCCAAAGTTTCTAGATAACTATTTTTGAGAAGAAGAAAAAGTGGAGGCCAAAGAAGGGATAATTGTGAAGGTTTTCTAGATGTAGGTTACTAAATCATCATCTCTTGTTGATACATTTCAGATTCTACTCCGGAATGAATAAACTATAGAGATCTAACATAGCTAAACATAGAATAGAGTAAACAAGAAGGGATAGAAGATACCTGGATATCAACCAAGTATACTCCAGTCTATGTGCCTCCAAACTGTACTAACAAAGGTGCTGAGGAGAACCTGATTAGTACCTTAGTGTTAGTGTATTGAGGAAGAGTCTAGTCCTAACAGAGGCTTCCAGCCCTAATCAACTCGCAGTTAACATTACCAATAATTGTTGGTTGTATGGATCAGATCACAATTTGATCTTTATTCATGCTCAGACTTGTTCTTATCTATTAGCCGAAGCTGCTTATCTTTCACACCAATATATGCTGATCTAAGTTTGATTAAGGTAGAGAATCAAGGTTTTTGGGGAGGGAAGCACATTATGTTTTTGGTGCTTCTCTCCCTATAATCCAACACCATATATATATGAATTGAATTATCTTCAAGAGGGCTGACCTGGTCTTATTAAATATATTTAATGTTAAAGCCAAGAGGCCGACCTCAGGCCCTTAACTAATTCAACCAACACACATATATAAATGAAATAATAATCTCATTATTATAAATTGCACAAGGGTATTTATTTGATTAGTTTGGTCTTGGCTGAAAGGCTATAATTATTAACACTCTGCACTAGTACTCAATCTGGCCTCCACTCCATATACATCTTCTCAGAATCTAAAAACTCTCCATCGTTGATTCCTGTCATTTTTTCACCATCTCGATGGACTGAGACCTTAAATTATTGAGATTCTCTTTGTTTCAAGAATAGTTAAACATTCTCTACTTAACAGGGCCAACCACGTGAAGGTGGAAGCTCATCTGGCCCCTCCTAGGAGCCTCTTGTGACCCTTTACGACAATTTAAGACCTCTAAGATGTATTCTTAGGGATCGTAAATGGTTGTAAAGGGTCATAAGGGGTCCTGGGACACAACAGCTGAGAAACATAATTGTAGGCATCGTGGTCACAATTTTTTGGAGACAACGTAATTGAGTTGTATACCCAGACGGTGGAGAGCAACTCCTGCACCTCCGATTCCAAGTTGACTACATCTGTTGCTCATGAATACAAGGTCCTCCAACAGATGTATTCAACTTGGAATCGGGGGTGCAAAAGTTTCTCTACACCGCTTGGGTACATAACTCAATTACATTGTCTCCAAAAGATTGTGACTATGATGCCTACAATTTTGTTTCTCAGCTATTGTGAAATCTACATTTATGTTTCTCAGTTGTCGTGTTTATGTGCATTTTTTTAATGTATTTTGGATAGTAAGTCTAATTTAATTTGTCTATGGACTAAGACCTTAAATCATGTAATGAGGATGCTTAGAACACTAGTATATGCAAATTTCATTATTTAATAATAAAAAAACTATTAAAATGTTTATACCTTCTCCCATTTGCTGGTGTAATTCCTCTTTGAGTATCCCCTTTCTCCTTTGCATCCAAAATGAACTCATTCCAATCCCTCACTAGAATAAATGGAGGATGCTCAAACTTCAGCAAGACTTCATACACGCAATGTTCGTAGATTACATTCAATGCGTTATTTACGTTCATAAATCAACATTGCGTAAAAATCTACGGACGGTGCATGGTATGAAGCCACACTCAAGCTTGAAAATGATAGTCAATCCATAGTCAAGGTCAAGGAACAAATGGAACAACCAAGAAAACACTATACGTTAAATCATGTGATTGATAACAGATTGGGGCTCACCTGAGCCATAAACATGAAGAATTATTCTAAAAAAAGATGTAAACCATATATATGCGCACTTGAGGCAAAGAGAAGTTATGTCATATCCATATTAAAATATTAGTTACAATATGAAAATACTAAACTAACTAATTCCTGAGTTCATATCTGCATATGGTCGCAACAAAGATATGCGATTACAATACAGAGAAGGCATCGTAAAAATATAATTTTGGAATTTGCCCTAGCCTAACACATTTTGTACTCAAATCCTTCATCGCAGATAAGTGGAGATGGGGGGATAGATGCATATGAGTTGTCATGGACCCAACTAAAGTATCCGCAACCATTATTTCCCTATGATGCCTAGTCTACATTAGTTCTTATATTATAATGAATAGTATTTACATTAGAAACATTAAATATATACACATCAGCAACCTTTTTTCTATTTGGGTAGCACCAAAATTGTCATCCAGGGTTGTTCAGTGTTCGTGAAGTCTTCAACACACACTACCCACACCACATCAATAGTTTGGCACATTGACAAGAGTCATCGAGCCTATATATCAATAATGCATCGCACCATCGTTACTACATTTATTATTTTTATATGATTATTTTTATATGAAATACACCAAGGAGTACCATCAGAAATATTAACCATTTACAATAATGAAAAGTAAACCTAAATCAAATAGCTCATTTTTTCATTAGCATGTGTAGTCTCTGTGTATATGAAAAATGAAAGAAATATGAAGCTGAAATAAAATAGTGAACAAAATAGTATTCCACATAGACTGAATGAAATATACCATCAAAAGAAGGTGAAAAAATCCTATCATGAAGCACAGACATACGAAATCAAAAAGGGACAAAAGACAAGAAATAAGAAAAATCATTACAACTATAGAAAAATCATTTATACTATAATAAAAAAAGAAACACTCTTTGTCAACAATTTTCAAAATCATTAGGACTATAGAAAAATAATTAAGACTATAACAAAATTAAATTTTAGAAATGGATGGTTCTGATGCTTTTCCATTACAACAATTGAGCATTCATCATTTGGTATTGTGTATTCCATTTAAGTATGTCAACAATGTTCAAAATCCTGTCACCAAGCACAAACAAGAAATAAGAAAAATCATTAGGACTATAGAAAAATCAAGTTCTATAAATGGACGGTTCTAATATTGCTTTGCCATTACAACAATTGAGCATTCATCATTTGGTAGTTCTTGGTGTATTCCATTTAAGTTTTTCAGTTGTCGTGTTTATGTGCATGTTCTTTATGTGTTTGGCTTCTCTCCCTCGCAAGGGATGCGTCGATAGGTAATTGATTTGAAAGCATAATGATTTGATAATCTTTTTTTAGGATAGGTGTAATCATCTCGCCAACCTTAATTAGCAACATTTGTGATATATGTCAAGTACTTATAATCAGTATGCCTAAAAAACATAGACTTAGTAGTAAAAGCATGTCCTTTGGTTTACTAGTTTAATCTGGTTTAAGAATGGTTTGTTTCATGTTTGAATGTACCATTGAATGAAGCTTGGCTATATTAAGTACAATCTTAAGACTCATGACTCTTCAAATTCTCTAGTTTCCTTCAGACCTTCAAACATGTGTACTTTGAGTAGCCCTCCAACAAATGGACTTGTGATGATTTTCAAAATAGTACATGTGTAGGAGGACTTCAATTATAACAATTGAGCATTCATCATTTGGTACTTCTTGGTGTATTCCATTTAATTTTTTCAGCTGTCATGTGTATGTGCATCTTCTTAATGTGTTTGGCTTCTCTCCCTCGCAAGGGATATGTCGCTAGGTAATTGATTTGAAAGTATAATGATTTGACTGTTCCACGTAATGTTTTTAATCCTTTGAAGTTTCTCATGATCCTGATGTAAGTTGATTGGAGTAAGCAATTTGAGGATCCAATAGGACTTTAGGGGAGTTCAATAAATGTTTTGGAAGACTTAGAGGAACTATTAGCATGACTATTCCTTCATCTACAGTGAATTAGACTGAATTTGCTAAGTTTTTCCTTTGTTTTGAAGTGTATTTTGTAATCTATTTCCTTTCCATGGACCCAAAGACCTAGGACCCATGGAAAAAGGATACTAACAATATATTATACAACTCTAATGTTCTTGACTTGCAGAGATTTGAGAAAGTAAAGAGAACACTGGCTATGTTTAATGTTAACTGTTCCTGCACAATCCACTCATACAACAGTGAAATGCTATGTGATTAACAATTTCATACAATTGGTCCTTTGGCATGTATTAAACAGAATATAATTTTCTGCATATTATTATCATTCTATTTCTTTGTTGTAAACATGTCATTGGTTCGGTTTTAATCTACTGGTGTCGTGCCCTAGCCCATGCTTTATCTCCATTATTTGATGTTATTCACTATTTTGAAATGTTGACTATGGTTATCAAATAGAAAAAATAGAAAAAAAAAATTGTACCCAATTTTTTTTTTACAAAACTAAACCAATGGCATGTTTACAACAAAGAAATAGAATTATAATAATATGCTAAAAATTATATTTTGGTTAATACACGCCAAAGGACCAGTTGTATGAAATTGTCAATCACATAGCATTTCAATGTTGTATGAGTGGATTGTGCAAGAACAGTTAACATTAAACGAGGAGCAAACTCCTCAACACATCTTGGAAACCATTGAATTTAATAATAAATGAAACCTAACACCAACACTATTCCTTCCATTAACTTCTACCAAGAATTCCAGCACAAGCACAAGCTATTCCAAACTTCAAGTAAAATGAGAAATATGCTATATCAAATCATTCATATTCATATTAACCATTCAAAGGATCATTTTGTCAATGAACCCTCTGACTATACCCTTGCGGCAGAGAAAAAAAACCTCAAAATAGAGAAAGGAAACTTAGTAAAACTAGTCTATGTCATTGTTTGTGAAGGTACAGTCATGATAAGTGCCTCTCAAACCTCTCCAAACATGTAAGATTGTCTTTAAATACTTTATTGATCTCTTCTAAACATTAACCAAATCAAACCTACATTTGAATCCACACACAATAACCCCAAAATGAAGGGTTTTGTATCCTTTAATGAATCTCAGACACTGGTAACACATGGACAGTCAAACCAGTAGTCTCCAAAGCATTCAATAAGTGACTGGATTGTATTTAATACATGCCAAAGGACCAGTTGTATGAAATTGTCAATCACATAGCATTCCACTATTGTATGAGTGGATTGTGCAGGAACAATTAACATTAAACAAGGAGCAAACTCCTCAACACATCTTGGAAACCATTGAATTCAACAATAAATGAAACCTAACACCACCACTATTCCTTCCATTCACTTCTACCAAGAATAAAACATTTAATCCATTCAACATTACATATAATCATTAGATAGTTACATTTTCTGACTGTGTAGAGGAACAGTCATGACCAAAATGATCAAAACTACTTTCACCCTTGCACAAGCTATTCCAAACTTCAAGTAAAATGAGCAATATGCTATATCAAATCATTCATATTCATAGTAACCATTCAAAGGATCATTTTGTCAATGAACCCTTTGACTATACCCCTGCGGTAGAGAAAGGAAACCTCAAAATAGAGAAAGGAAACTTAGTAAAACCAGTCTATGCCATTGTTTGTGAGGGTACAATCATGATAAGTGCCTCTTAAACCTCTCCAAACATGTAAGAATGTCTTTAAATACTTCATTGATCTCTTCTAAACATTAACGCATGGATAGTCAAACCAGTAGTCTCCAAAGCATTCAATAAGTGAATATGAATGTTTGAAAACTTTCCTCTCAACTTCCCCAACCACTCCTAATCGGTTAGAGGGATTAGTTGAGTGTTTAGACACTAAAACTTCTTAAACATACTTTATCTGATATGATGAATTGTAATATCAACAAACATGAATCCAAACATTTGAAAATAGTGAATCGATATCCTTGAGCACAAGCACCAATAACATCAAATAATGGAGATAAAAAGCACGGGCTAGGGCACAACACCAGTAGAATGCAGTCATTTCAGTGAGCATTCATGATCAAATAAAATGCAATGCATTTGAAATTTGTGGTCGACTATGATGCCAAAGGCTCGAAAGATGTTGCCCATCAAAGATACCAATCAAAGATGAAGAAATCACATACCTTCTCTCGCGCTCAGCTTGCACAAAGGAAGATTTGATAGCCAAATCTTCCTTGTACCACATGAAGAACATGTCATTGGTTCAGTTTAGCATGTTATTATCATATCAGATAAAGTATGTTTAAGAATTGTTGGTAAGGATAAGAATAGTGGAGATTCTAGAAATATCCCTCTAATCGATTAGGAGTGGTTGGGGAAGTTGAGAGGATTAAAGTTTTCAAACATTCATATTCACTTATTGAATGCTTTGGAGACTACTAGTTTGACTGTCCATGCGTTACTAGTGACTGAGATTCATTAAAGGATACAAAACCCTTCATTTTGGGTTGTTGTGTGTGGATTCATCCGCTTTAGCCAAGAAGATCAAGAAGATGGGGCAGGAGGACATTGTGGTAGAAGAAGTATTTAAAGAAGCAACAAGAAGCAATAGAAAAGTTTTCAGGAGTTTGGAACAACATTTCAGAACCCATAAATGGTATGGTTAAGGTGACCTTCATTCTTGGTCGTGACTTCAATGAAACATTGGATATGGATGATAAGAATCTGAAGGGTCACTTGTTGATAGTGTTCCTTGAGGGAACGGGGATTGTGAAAGACTTGTTATCATTGTATTGTATATTTCTAATATGTTTGGATGCAGGGCAGACCAGGAGAATGAAGGATCACTCACTGATTGCATGATAACCCGGTTTTGAAGGGTCACTAGTTGAGGGGACAGTCAAGGTTTGGATGTTGATAGTAATTCGTTGAGGGAAGGGGGATTGTAAAAGACTTGTTATCATTGTATTGTGTATTTCCAATATGCTTGGATTCAGGGCAGACCAGGAGAATAAATGATCACTCACTGATTGCATGATAACCCAGTTTTGAAGGGTCACTAGTTGAGGGGACAGTCAATGTATGGATGTTGATAGTGTTCCTTGAGGGAAGGGGGATTGTGAAATGCTTTTTATCATTGTATTGTGTATTTCCAATATGTTTGGATGCAGGGTAGACCAAGAGAATGAATGATCACTCACTGATTGCATGATAACCCAATTTTGAAGGGTCACTAGAAGAGGGGGGAATGAAGGATCACTCACTGATTGCATGATAACCCCACCAAGCATTCTTTCCTTTAAGTTTCCACAATATCTCAAAATATGATCATTATTCTTTACTTTCTTCTATATGCTATTCTTTCTATGGTTTTGTTATCTCAGAAATATATCAAAAACATTGCAGATGTGCATATAAAAGTAAAATATTATCCTTCAATTGTTCGACATTGAATCATTTCCTCTTGGGAGTATTCTCTTAGTTTGTACAATATCTATCAAAAATGGTTCCCATATTTCTTCAAGATCTATTTTAATCTTTATACTGCAATTTTGATTAGATTTGACCAATAGCTGATTTCATTGGTATTTTATAGCATATACTCCTAATGTGAAATGTGGAGAGAAAGAAAGAGACACACTAGGTATGAATTACACGATATACCCATCATCACTTAGCACTTAAATAATAAATTATGGACAGGGAACAACCCCCTAACTTCTGGATGTTTGTTTCATGTTGGCCTCTTATTATATGCAAAGGTAGGCCTGTCTTAGGCTAACAACCACAGTGTAGGGGCCATAAATTATGGATCCCAAAATAGCACACACTTGTATTAAATTAGGTTCACTATACTACAAGGGAATGGAAACCATGCAATAGTGCCTCATGGGGATGGAAGCAACCCTTCACCAAGAAGATGATTGTGTCTGCAATATTTACTAGAGGCAAAGAACATAATTTGGTTCCAGCAATTACTCCTAGAAGATAATGGCACCCACAAAATACTTGGAAAAAATAGCACTCACTATATCTTTTATCACTTTTTTAAAGTTGGGACAATAAATCTCAAAGATTGATCAACGAATTCTTGAACACAAAGAACCATTGACAGTTATGATTCATGTGTACAATAGCCAACAAACAGTTGTTCCAATCATGGTGTCCAATAATTATGTTAGAAAAAGCATCTACAAATCCCTTACACAACCATAATAGATTCAAACCATGAACCATAAGAACCTAACAATGGGACTAAGAAAGATACAGCCTAAACAAATCTTGATCATATTCCACCCTATTGTAAGGCCCAAGAAGTAACTCTATCTTAAAGCTACACATTCCTCTAGATGAAGCTCAAAGGTCAGGTAGCTAAGCATAGCAATACTTGAATGAACATAGGAATAATTTGATGTACAATCATTTGCTAGCTTGGTTTGTGGGTTTTCCACATAATATTTTCCCTTTAACCACATTTATAGTTTGAGAAAATTAGAAAAAAATGTTTTAGATTTATATTATCCTTTTGAACTAGCACACTGCCATCAAAATGCATAATCATTGGTCATATCAAGAAAATTCCTATTGATTAGTAGGATATCCTTATAAAAAATTGATGCATGGATTTCTTGTGAATTATCGACTACTATGTATCCTGCAACTATGAAAGGAATAGTTTTGGTGTTAGGTTTCATTTATTATTGAATTCAATGGTTTCCAAGATGTGTTGAGGAGTTTGCTCCTTGTTTAATGTTAATTGTTCCTGCACAATCCACTCATAAAATAGTGAAATGCTATGTGGAAGGGATGGTTGATAGTGTTCCTTGGGGGAAGGGGGATTGTGAAAGACTTGTTATCATTGTATTGTGTATTTCCAATATGTTTGGATGCAGGGTAGACCAGGAGAATGATCACTCACTGATTGCATGATAACCTAGTTTTGAAGGGTCACTGGTTGAGGGGACAGTCAAGGTCCAGATGATTGGGCCATTGGAGGACCCTAGTTCTTTGTATTAATTTCTATTCAAATTGGATGCATGGATTTCTTGTGAATTATTGGCTGCTATGTATCCTGCAACTGGATCCGTAAATCTGCATATACTTCTCTAGGGTTGTAAGCCACTTAGGGATCTGTTGGCTCCTGAAATCACTGGATTTCTTCTTAGTGGTTACGGGATACCAATTAACGGATTCGAAGCCTTTTCTCTAACTTGAATCCCTGTACTTTAGGTTAGAAACCAGAGCGGGTGTACCCAATAACTGAAAACTTGCAAATAACTTATGACTACAGATTCTAACAATTAACAAATCTAAGTTAGGATTGAAAATTGAATGTGAAATAAATGAGCTATATTGAACTAACAAAATTGAAATTTAGGACCTAATGCTAATTAGGGTTAGAATGTTAGAAAATCAATGTAATAACTAATCAATGAAATATGAATTTGAAAACTTATAAACTAAAACCTAAAGATTGATTGAAATGCTTTAGAATTGAAATGAGGGCAAAACCTAGAAACTAATACATGAAACAATCAGATATGTAAATACAATACTGAATATGAGATTAGTGCCTATAACATTGGGCATTAGAGTCCTGACAATCAAAATGGGTTAAGAGACAGAAATGAATTCCAAATTATCAATATAGACAACTTTATTGAATTTAACTCCGATGTTTATAGGCCTACCAATCGTGCAATTTGGAAGAGTTTAACTAAAAACATATCCTAGGAGACCAATATTTTCATCAAATATACTGATAACAGAATTCAGATCGATCACATTAAAGGAACTCGAAAGAATTCATCCACACATAAATATCATCAAAATCACTAAATTATAACATTGAATAATTTAAACTTATCTCATTCCGGTAGCATTATAATACTGATCAAATTTCATATACCAGCCCTCCAGATTCGCCCATAAAAAATTTAGTCCATAATAGGTGTATATGCCATCACAAAATTGTTTGAAATATTTTTACCCATATGAATATTATTATTGTTGTCCAAAATATAATATCACCCCCCTATTTATAATTTTCTAATGCCTTTTCAATGAAAGGACATACCCTTTCATTAATAATTAAATAAATCCAAAACCACCCCTAACCCATAACCACCCCTTACAAAAACCTAACCATTACATAATTAATTAATTTTCCACCTCCTGTCCTTTCATTTCCCACAACAAAATGCCCTACAAAACACAAAACACAAAACAACATGTTAGTCGGTAAATAAAACTAAAAAACCATAGGTTAGGTAATACATTAATAAAACCAAAAACTTAATCTAAAACTACCAAAAAAGATTAGGTTAGAAAAATTAAAAACAAACAAATTCACGAAAACATTTAAAACTTCTAAAACTTAAAACACCTTTTAAAAGAAATATAAAAAGAACTAAAAACTAAAAAACAAAACTATATAATAAAAAACATAAACATCTAGGGTTAGTAAAAAACATTAATAAAAACAAGAATCAAAACCTAGATTTTAGGAAATGAAAAAAAATATTGCCGAACAAATTATTGACATATGAGGAAAAACTAAACATAAGGGAAGAGGGGAAAATATTTACCCCTAATTACCATAAGAAAACGGGATAAAGGGAATGAGAGGAAAAATAGGAACAAGGAAGTAGGTTAGGGAAACATGGCTAGGGTAGATAGGTTAAAACATTAGGGAGAAGGATCGGGTGAGAGGTCACGAGTTCAACTCCCTTCGCCCGTCCTTTTGGTCAAGAAAGATAACATGCACTTTCAACATCATTAATAACATTTATTTTTGCATTTTTTAAAATAATACAATGAACATTTACAAAAAATTATATTTAATTCAGAAGATACTCCACACATTATGAAACATCTAACTAGCAAGATCATGAGTTCCTGAAAATCACAAAATGCAAACACATCAAATATATTAGGGGTTAGACATAAATAATGAAATATTTTAAAAAATTGAACCTTTGAAGCACATAAATCAAAATTTATTTGCTTCCCTGTCAAATCCGCGAGGTTCTGGATCTGAAATTCTGCAGGTGCTAACAGGATCAAAATAGAGAAACTAAATAAAAATTATTCTTTGTCCTATTTCCTTTTAACAAAGTCTCAACTATCAATGTTACAATACATTTGATGCCCTAAGCTATCAATACAAATGGTGCCTAGCTAGAAGCTCACGAGCTGTCCATTTGATAACTACAGTGAACATTTCAAAAAAATGGATATCCTTGAGCACAAGCACCAATAATATCAAATAATGGAGTTAAAGCATGGGCTAGGGCACGACACCAGTAAAATGCGGTCATTTTAGTGATAGCAATATACAATGGTGTCATTAAACACATATGCCAGTAATATCAACAAACGTGAATCCAAATATTTGAATACAGTGAATCGATATCCTTGAGCACAAGCACCGATAACATCAAATAATAGAGATATAGCACTGGCTAGGGCATGACACCAGTAGAATGCGGTCATTTCAGAGAGCAACTCCCTCAACAATAAAATGAAATGCATTTGAATATGATGCCAGAGGCTCAAAAGATGAAGAAATCACATACCTTCTCCCGTGCTCAGCTTTCACTCCTTTTCTCCCACTCTCCAAAATAAAAATGATGAGGCTATTTCACTTTTTTTTTTAATGTATACCCCGAATTTGTCGAAGTTTTGATGGTCAATTAAACACCCATCGGAATAACGACATCATTGGGGCCTATTACAAAAAAAAATACCAAATTCGTAAAAAAAAGTTACTTGTCGAAATTTGGCCCCAAATGTAGTAGTGAGACATTTCCAATTGGAAAAGTTAAATCACTTATCTAACTTAGCTAGAATGAATCTAGCTAGACCATATGTTTGATCAAAATTAATTTTTAGTTAGAAATACTAAAATTCAGTTGTGCTAATAAGTTAGCCTAAAAAGCGACACTTGATTGTGCTTTTACAGTTCAAGTACTTTTACAGTTGTACGCATGTTTGTAATATAGATGACCCATGCTAATTTTATGTTTGGTATTTTTTGTATGTCTTAATATATTTATGATTCATTGTTGGTGACATGAAGTTTTAATTCTTTCATTATCATTCTTAGTGGATCTCATCTACTCTATAAATCATTTTCATGATGGTTATTTCACTTGTGGGTACTTTCATTAAAAAAGGGTGTTTTAGATATAGTTTCTAGCATGTGAATGATGATATTGATATCCTTATTGAATAATATTTTGATTTCTACTTAACATGAGAAAATTGGCAAAATCTTGTGGGGAATTAGAAAGTAGAGCATATTCATGATTATTATTTAATATTTTCCATTCTCCATTGTTAGAATATTGGCACTAGGAAATGGAGAAAAGCATCAATCTTAGGGTTCTCACCTTGTCCAAGTGAAATGTGCAAGATATTGTTAGTTATAATTTGAAAAGGATTTAGATTATTGAATTTTGATGGGTTGAAAGTGCATTTAGTAAGGTGATTGGTCAAGATTTTCTAATAGAATTTCCTTAGCAATATAGTCTCAACAAAAACTAATTGAAGCTTTCTTTCTATGCCATGAGCTTACTATATAATGTAAAATTAGTTAAGGGCTCTTGCACATACATATATTTAGGAGTTCAAACTATTGCACATAGAAATATTTAGGAGGTTCTCATTTCAATTAACAATGTGTTTGAGGCATTGGAAGGGTACACTCTAGATCTTTGTTTTGTAGGCATTGACAAAAAACTCATGGAATAGTATTACTTCATCAAACATAACAAATAATGTTTTGCATACTAGTAGAGAAGCTTAGCAAATCTTCACTCAATGCATTTAAAGAAATATCATTTCATCATAATCGTAACAAAGATGTTAATTATCTGGGTTAGGCTTCCTAATCTTCCCCTCCATCTTTGGATTGACTCCATTCTGGAGACTATGGGGGATGCTATTGGGAAAATGTTAATAGTGGATGAGAAATCTTCGGATTTATTCCATTCTACTTATGCTGGTATCCTGGTGGATATAGATACCTCAAGGCCCGCCTTCAGAGATTAAACTTTTTTCTCCCAAGGGTAGAAGTTGGATTCAACAATTGGACTATGAAGGCCTCCCCTTCAGATGTAGAAGATGCTTAAGACTGGCCATATTGCCTCTCAATGTGATCTTCAAAGACATAATAAGATTGCTTCGTAGTGGAAAGGGCCCTCTTCTCAGCACTATACGGTGGAGAAGGTTCGGAGCTTCACGCATGTGGTTGAGCAGGTTGTTGGCTCTATCTCTAGTCCTATGGTTGTTCTTGTTCCTTCTCCTACTTTGTTTGTTGGTGTTACTTCTACTGGAACTGCTGGTTTGTTTGCCAGCAAATCTTTTGATGTTGGGGTTACTCCAACTGCTCCTGTTCTTGTTGAGGTCTCTGATTCTGCTGGTTTCTCTACTGGTTATGTTCTTGCTAGAAGTAATACTTCTATTGCTGGTGTTCCTCTTGTTACTTCTAGTTCTGATGGGTGCACTATTCCACCTGCTAGTAGTACAGGTGCTGGATTGTCTGCTGAAGCTACTGGATTTGCTGGCCTCCTTCTAGCTAGTTCTGTTTCGGAAGCTCCTTTTGGTGCTGGGAAGTCTGGCACTGGCTGTGTGGCCGCTGTAGGTTCTATCTAGACTTCTCATGTTAGTTCTATTGTGGTTGGCTCCTCTCTTGCTTCTGACTGGCAGGAGAAAGCTTCTTTGGTAGAGGAGGGATGGACTACTGTTATAGGTAAACATACTAAAAAGTCCCCTCTACATTTTGATATGACTCTCCGCTCCCAGAAGAAGGGAGGCAAAGGAAAATCCTAGGATTTGGATTTTTAGTTTGTTTGGGTTAGTATGAAGGTTGTTTTATACTTTGTCTCATCCAGGTTGTGGGTGCTTGTTGTAAAACCCTTGCTTTGTTTCGGTTTAGGGAGCCTAAAAACCCTAGTTACTTGATGTTGTTGTAAAGCGTTGGCTTTACTCGTTTGGCTTCAGCAGCTTGAGCCTTTCTGTGTATCCTTCGTTTGGCTGCTATTGTTTTGCTGGATTGTGCTGTTGGTAGTTCTACTAGCATTATGAGCTGGGAGGCGCTGTAAGGTTTTTCTTTTTCCCCCAGCTGTTTCACTTAGATCTAAGCTAATTCTTCATATTATTCCTGGGGTTACAGTTCCATTAAAAAACTGAATGTATATAGTTTTAGGGCCCATTCAAAACTTGTTTTTACCATAATAAAAAACAAAGATGTTAATTATTATTACTATTAGGAATGCATAAAGACTTGTTGGACAATTGATAAGCATGCTAAGTAACAAGTCATAAACATTGAAAGTTCTAATAATAATAATTGAAGATGTTAGATTTGCATAATTATTATTATTATTAAGAATACATAAATAAATATTGAACAATTAATAACCATGCCAAGTAACAAGTCATAAATCTAATGTGTTAGTTGTTTTTAAAAGTTTTTGAGTGGTAAAGTTGTTGTATTCAAATTGAAATGTAAATCTTATTAAAAAAAAGAAAAGAAATGGGTTTGAGTAGTTGCGTACCTGCCATTCTTGGGGCACACCTTCTAACCAAACATTCAACTAAAAAGTAAATATAAGGTAAAGAGTGGTGCAATTGCAATAGCTTATTTGTTGAGTTGAATCGAAGAAGAGGGAAAACATGTTACAGTTGATATTGGCATTAGGGTTCAGTGCGGCGCCCTTAACGCTGTGTTTGCCTCCGTGCCGTCAATTGACAACGCTAGTGGACAAAGTGGAAGAAGTGCGGGGCGATGCTTCAGATTACATCAGACACGGATATCCTCGCTTCTGGAACGCCTGGAGAAGGCTTTTCATCCGATGCGCCCTCTTCTTCGGCTACCGCCCCACTCCTCCTCCTCGCCAGTGATTCCATGTTCTGCTCACAGGAAAGATTTCTCTTTTCCTTTCCTTATCTTCTATGTAATTGACTGAGAAGCGGCTACTGTAAATCCCTAATGTCTACTATACGTGGATTTTCTTTTTCTTCCATTCCTCTTCTTGCCGTCAAGGCTAACATAACCAGACTTTCCTCTTGTGCTTAAATTTTGAATGATTTTGTTAATTATTATAATTTATATAATGGCTATTTTATTTTTAGGGTATTAGCCCTGTTTGTACCTTTTTTTAATAAATTACTAAATTTTAATTTAGTAAACACACTTTAATCCCTGATGGGAAATATTATAATTCAATCAGCATTTATGCAATTTTGAGAATCCATGATGTTATATCTGTTTAAACTTGTTGATTAAATTCATGATATTTTCTTTGTTGTACAGTTTAATTTAGAAATTTAAATACATATGATATAATAATAATTTTTCTAATTTATTTAGATAATTAATATTGTTGTAGGAAATTGTTTATGATTTGTTTCAGTGATCAACAATCAAATCTATATTAATGAAGTTCTAATAAATTGCAAAAGCAATTGTTCTCCAATTCAATCCTGAACTTGTGGCTATGATTTGAGTGCTTTCAAATGGGGTTGTCTTTTATGATTTTGAATGTGGAAACTCTACTTGTGCTAAGGAAGGGAAGTCAATTAGCTTCCCACCTTGCACCTAAGTTTAACTCAATGGATTCAACCATTTTGGGTAAAATAGAAAACATGTCAAGTAGAAATACAAATATCTATGTTCATCCTTATAATTTGTAGATGCTAATGCAATTAATGCTTTAATGTTCTCTTCTAATTGATAGATGTTTAATGTCAATGCTATCCCATGTTATCCCATGATAATTTGATACTGTGAAGGAACCTGCAACTTCAAGTCATTAAAGATTTATAGTTGAAGAGGACCGAGGAACAATACTTATGCAAGCACTTAGAAAGCTTTGTTTTAACTATTATTTTCATTCACAACTATTATTCTTATTCATAGTTATTTCTTTTATCAAAACAATTGGTAAAGTAGGATGAAGAACGCCTTATAGACCATCATAATGATGTAGATCACATTTTCATTAAACACAAAAAGTCTAATGCATCCATTTTAGAATCAAAATTATCCCTTCACTCATAGCATTTATCCTCTCCAACTAAGAGGTAGAACAAATCTCTATAAATGCTTACAAAGTTGGCAAAGGGAGTACAAGTGAAATCCTCTAAATTTGTCCTATATAAGGAGAGCCTCAACCATTCACTTCTTTTTCCCCACTACCTCTACACTGAAAACATCTATAATATAACCCTTTTTTGGATTAGGGGAAATTGGCCCTATAGTTGTTGAAATAGCTGCCTTGTATCTCTTTGGAAGGAGTCTTTCCACCATCCTTGCTATCTGGAAGTGAATGTCAATTACCTCTATAATAATTGTGAAGAAGCACTCGAGTATTTCCCCATCATGTTTGGGACCCACCCCAACAAACTATGCCCCGAGCACATTCTTAACTACTGGAAAAAGAAACTCATCCCCCATAACGAAAAGTCTTCTGAACTGTTTGTCCAAATTATGTACTATGCATGAGCATGTTAGGCTGAAACAAACTACCTTGTTATCGATAGTCTTGATCCCACCTGCAAACAAAAATGCAATAAAAGCATAAAATCATCCCTTTAGCATAATGCAAAAATTTTGCCTCTCATTTGAAGCAACCCTTGCTATATAAAGTGATAGAAGTTCTTGATTTGTCCTTCCCTATAACCAAGGAACTGCCCAATGCGAAAGATATTTCTTTTTTTCTGAATATTTCATGTCTATCCATATAGATTCTCTACAAACAAATCCTACACCAAATCCTTCTTGAATTGAAAATATCTTAATTAGGATAACTTGTGACTTCTATTGGTGTAATATTATCCCGGACCCTTTCAATTTAGGCATGTCTTCCATTCAATCTATTAGTCGATAGCATTCTTCCATAATGGCTCATGTTTCAAAACTCTATCGGTGTTTGAGACCACCATCTTATCCTAAAGAGACCGAGCATTGATCTATCCCACCTCCTCCCTTATATGACTTTTGAAACCTAGGCCATCCAACAAACTATTTCTTATGGTATATAAAGAGAGATTAGAAAAAAAAACTAAGTGCCCCCTTGGTAAGATATGCTTTTTAGTTTGTTGTTTAGACATTTCCCTATTTTGAATACGATTTAATCTATCATTGTCCAACACATCAACAATACCTGGATGCAATATCTTTATTTAATTCCTTTTTTGATAAAATAACTAGGTGCCCCCTTGGTAAGATATGCTTTTTAGTTTGTTGTTTAGGCATTTCCCTATTTTGAATACCATTAATCTATCATTTTCCAACACATCAAAAATACTTGTGTGATATCCTTATTTAATTCTTTTTTTGATAACACATCATTTCATAACAATATTATAACCAGACTTTTGAATTGTTTATTATAATTTTATCCATTGCTTAACCAATTGATAGTTACATGTGATTGAAATGCAAATGGATCCAATGGTGGATATGAAATATATAGTTGTTACCAGTGAATAAAATTATGTTGTTGGCATAGTCATTTGTTGAAAAGGTTGTACACTTGTTGTCATCCATCATAAAATCATGGATGATAAACTCATTGAATATCCTTTCAATTTTATCAGTGGGCTTGGGCATCCTTTAAATATAAAGCAAGAACAAGAAAGGAAACCTACAACAAAACTTATAGGCATTAAGAGGAAACAGGACATAGTGGATGTTGAAACACTAGGGTCAAATATGGTGGAAAGTATACCAAACCCTCAATACAATAGAAAGAGTGTGGAGGAAGGTATCCATAAACAACTAAGAGTTAGAGATGGGTCCAAGTCAGTGGAACAACGCATAGTTGATTATCCTAATGTATTGGCATCTTAGAATAGAAAGGTGAATAGTTTAATGGAAGAATTTGTCAAGGATAAACTTACTCTCAAAGTATATTTAGAGAAGGGAGAACCTAAAATAAAGATCAATTCTGAAATTTGTGACATTAATTATGGAACAGGGAAGTGTCCATGGCAATGCAAATAGTTTGTAACTTCAAAAACAATCATATGCAAATAATGTCCCATCAACGTCACATTTTAATGGAGGAAAATGGTGAAAATCATTCAAGTAGCCTAGAAAAGAAGACAACCGTGCTTAGAGGTTTGACAATAAATTAAACTTCTAGATGATTTCAACAAGACACAAGAGCCTAATTTATTCAAGGTGGTGGAAGAAATATTTGCAGGCTACGAGGATGATGAAAAAATAAGAGTAGAATGTGCACGATGGAATAAATGGTTTTTTTGGTGCTAGCAAGTGGTAATATTACCAATTCTCTAAATGAACTCATAAAATCAAATAGGCACACCACTACTACATATGTGGCTTCACACGATACAATTGTTTTAAGGAGTGGCATATCTAGGAGACCCCATAAGCCTAATAATGATAAGTTCCAACAAAGTTTAACTGGGTTCTTGGTCTCATCATCACCATATATATTACATAGGGGTTTAAATACAAGTTCAAATCTTTCTACATATTTAAAATTATTTCAATTGAATATGATCTCTTTGGAAATTGTACATTATTTGTGTTATCATCTTATTAAAGGTCATTCATCGCCATTGATGTTGCAATGTTGGGGGTATTGGTATTCCCATATTAATAGAAATAGGGAGAGATTAGACACAAAGGTTCTAATGGATGATCAAAGGGGTATAGAAGAGATCTTCATAAATCCAATTTCAGGCTACCATTGTCGGTCCCTTACTTGTGAATCTGAGCTTTTTGAATCGAGGAATCATTTTTTTCTTTTTCTTGTGATGCTTCCCTTCCTCCAACCATAGTTCTACTAGGTTTTCTGACTCAGATTCCGAAAAGCATTCCATGTCTGCATTTCCAACCTCATCTAGATGTCAGTACTCATAGAACCAGTCCTCCTTCACAGGCTTCCAGATATGCAGGTAGTTTAGCAAAAATTTTACCTTTCTTTTGACAATGACTTCTCTATCCTTGAAAGCTTCCATATCCTTGGTTGCTATGATAGGGATAGAAGGGAAAAGATTCCCCTTGATAGATACCAAATCATAAAACCTAGGCCTCACAATTGTTAGGTCCTCTTTGATATTTTAGAGGACTTTATCCAAATTGCCAATAAATCTTCATTTGAAGATTCTGTAATAGAGTCTCCAAATCTCATGTTTTTGTAAACCCTAGAAGAATATAACTGCTAAAAACATGGATGTGATGCTGGAAAGAACTCTATACCTATCCTCATTACTAAGAAATTCAGGACCTAAGATGTGAAGGGTAGCTCTAATGATGAGGGCATGTTTGTCTATCATCACCTTCTTAATATGTTTCGACATTATCCTTCCTTCAAAGGCTATTTGGCTCCTATTACAGGTAAGCTTAATTGGAGTGTCCATGCTTGTCTGCAATATAGGGGTAGCTTAAGTAATAGTTCAGGGACACTATGAGAGCTTCAATATGTGCAAGGAGCTATTTATAAATGTCTATTCTACTAATGTCATGGCGTTTGGGATCCTTAGACTGTTCGGGTTTATGAACAATTTTTAATCATATTATTTCAACTTCTTAGCGAAGGCGAGGAGTTATCTTAATTAAATTAGGATTTTTTTAATGCTTCCCATTGTTAATTTAACCTTATGGTTTGTACTTTGTTAGAGAATCGAACAAGGTGTTTAGGGCACGCGTCTATTTAGGGCCCTATAGGATTTCAAGGGGGGAAAATACAAGATAATTAATCTAGCCTAAACTAAAAATGATCTGAGAAGATTATAAGTAAGAGGATCAAATATAACTTCCATGATCTGAAAAAATATAAGAGAATTATAACTAAGTCCCATACCAAAATGTCTTTTTTAAGAGGGACCCTGTCATATTTAAACATAAAATTTTTAAACTAGAGTTAATACAGTACTAGGTATTCACATATTTCTGTTGCTTAATACAATCTTCAAGATTTACAGTAGA
The DNA here is from genome assembly GCA_027943335.1 of Chamaecyparis obtusa. Classification (NCBI taxonomy): domain Eukaryota; kingdom Viridiplantae; phylum Streptophyta; class Pinopsida; order Cupressales; family Cupressaceae; genus Chamaecyparis; species Chamaecyparis obtusa. The sequence continues at coordinate 386,072 of BSBK01003051.1, read as the reverse complement.
CCTTAGAGGTCTGTATTATATATACCCTATAAAGTACTACTTAACATTCGCTATCTGATAAAAAGTTTGTTGGTATTCTATATAGTTGAAATCCCAAAAAGAGACATTGAGTACCATTGTTCATATGGCTCCACCCTTCTGGATCATCTTGCAATTCCAGATATTCTCGTTCTTCCTCATAACGACAATGCATTTGTCTACAATTGCAACCTTTTTTGAATGGTGAGTGCATCTGTTGATCTCGGGGGCCATAATGTGAAGATTTGATGCATCAACTTTGTCAAGGTCTCTCAGAATGTTGAAGCCCTCACTCCTCCAATAGTTAAGGAGCCATTATGTGTCCATCTCACCAGGAAGAATCTCTTTGTAGAGGAAATCTAAATTCCTTAGCACTTCTGGCCAATGGGCGTCGAACCTTTCCTCATCTTTGAAGGACATCATAAGGATGCGCTATGTTTGCGGAATTTCCTCTAGCTTGGGAACCTCTGTTTTCATTGTGATCTCTGAGTATGGAATTGTGAGTTGGTTGTCAATGCAAAACACCATGTTTTCTAAACCTCTGAGAAGGTCTTCATTAAAGATGGTCCTAGCTATTTGGATGATGTCTTCTTTCCCTCTATCTATGTAAACTGAAATGGCTATGAACTGACCAATGTCCGCACCATTGGTTCTATAGGTGTATTCATTGTCAAAAAAGTGATCTCCCATGGTTCTCTCTATCGCCCTTCTTGTAGAATTCGACAGAGGATTAAGAATCTGGTTCCATCTTTCTGGCATGATGTAGCCTCTGAATGCCATTGCTCTACTTCCTTTAGTTGTAAAGGTAATCAGTCTTGATTCCATCACTTAGGGATGTCTTGAAGCTCGGAGAATTCAGTTCTATAAATTTACTTGTGGATATTAATGGGTAGCTATAAGGTGAATTTCGTGAGGCGAGAGTACTTAGAGTCACGTTAATTACTCCTTGATAGCCAAATCTTTTGCAGCTAATTAACAATTACGTCATTTTATGATTGTTAAACTTCTGCATGATCTCCTAATCCTATCATGACATAACACTCCCTAAATAAGATGAAACTATTCTTGCTTATCTAGAGTGCTCAATCCTTGATAAGAGTATTGAAAACTTAATTATTGTATATTACATCCTAGAGGTCACAATACTAATCCTACATCACGTTAAGTATATTAATAATTATTAAATATCCTTAATTCAGACATCTAGCTTCCTCACAGTCTAGAGGTATGACTATATCTAATTATTAAATTAATAATTTTGGGTCTAGTTGTTAATCATTTTTAATACTAGACATTGTTTCTATAAGGGTTCGACACTTGAGGCTATGCTAATATTCATAGATTTTTATTTAGATTTAGCGATGCCTTAATAGGAATGTGGGGTGAAGATAAATTAGCTTATTGAATTCTTCCTACATAGTTTCACCATCTGCACCTTTATTTGCAAGATGATCAGGTCTTGTATTACCTTCTCTATAAATGTGTTTAATTTCGTATTGGGGGATAGTATCCAGGATATCTATAATATCTTCTAACTTCAAGTTGAGTTTCCAGTTTGGAGTTTTCCTTGTTCTGATTGTGTTAATTATTATTTGGGAGTCTCCTTCAATTTCGACTTTTGATAGGCCTAGTTCTTTACATAATTTAAGTCCTTCTAGGACAACCTTACACTCTGCCATGTTATTAGTTGTCGGTTTAATGAGTGTAGCAAATTTAGATATGATTTCTCCTTTCCAGTTATGTATAATTCCACCAATTCTTACTATACCTGGGTTGCCTCGAGAGGCCCCATCGAAATTAAGTTTACACCATCCCTCTTTAGGAGGTGATCACTTACATGTACTTCTGTCAATCTTTGTTTTGTTACCTCCTTTTCCAAATAGTGGTGGGATAGCCAATCTTGGCCAAATTTTTCTAATATTATTATCCCATTGCTTAAAAGAGTTCTCATAACTAATTTGATTTCGAAGTCTGTTATTAGTTACTTCAATTATTGACGCTTCTATCTTGTTAGTATCGATCTCCACTCAAGTTTTTGATTTGTAAATATTCTCCTATTTCGCTCTTTCCAAATTTCCCACAATAATATAGAGGGTGAGATTATCCATATTTCTTTATACAAGACACCTTTATTTAGAGAGGGCCATGCTTTGAGAAAATCCACTATATCATAGGGCATAACTGAGCACTAGTTTAAGCAATTACTTAACCAGTTCCAACATTTTTGGGTATACAAACAATTTAAGAGTAAATGATTAACATCATCTTCTTGGCATTCACATAAAGGGCACCTTGAAGGACCTTCAAAGCCTAGCTTCCGCAATCTATCTGCAGTCAAAATTTATTTTGTAGCACCGCCCAGAGGAATATTCCTGCCTTAGGGAGGCATGCTTTGTTCCAACATAAGTTCAAAGGGATATCTAAGGTATCCATGTTATGTTCCTGCATAATTGTTTTATAACCATCCTTAACTTTATAGATTCTGTTATTTGAACCAGCCCATATTAGTTTATCCTCTTTGTTTTTGTGTGAGATTACTCTATCTTTGAGGATATCTTTAAGTTTTTGTCTTTCATTATATTCTACTAGAATATCATCTATTGTTTTCCATACTAAGTCTCCTTCAGGAGAGATATAATCCCTTACAAAACTACCCCTAATAGCTTTACATCTTTATATAAACTCTTGATTGAAACCTAACTTACTTAGAGGGGTAAACCCTCCCCAAGAATCTTCCCAAAAAAGGGCCTTGTCACCTGTCCCAATATCCCACATGAGTAGGTTATTAATAACTCCTCTAGATTCTATAATAAAATTCCAAATACAGGATCGTTTAACATGGGAACGAGATCTGAATATGTTGATGGGGTCTGCATGTGAGATATATTTATTCAAAAGGATTGAGGCCCATTTTCTATTAGGTTCTTGATTTAGTCTCCATATTAGTTTGGCACCTAGTGATTTAATCTGCCACTGAAAATTTTTAATTCCTAATCCACCTTGGGATATTGGTTTACATAAATTTTCCCATCTTATAAGAGCTACCTTCTTTTCCTCCGCCGTACCTTGCCAGTAAAAGTCCCTAAGGAGTTTGTCTAAACTAGCTTTGATGTTGACTAGAAGAGGGAGTATCAACATTTGATAGGTGGGTATGGCAGACAAAACAAATTTAATCATTGTAGCCCTTTCGGCTTTAGTGAGCCATTTACCTTTCTAGTTTCCTTTTTTGTTTTGAATTTTGGATAACACTTGCTGCCATAACTTAGAGCTATGAAATCCCTTATCAAGGGGGATCTCTAAATATTTACATGAAAACTTGCTAATTTTATAACCTAGGGTATTGCAAATTTGGCGCACTTTAATTGGGGGAGTATTACCAAAAAAAACTTCAGATTTATTAGGATTCACACTCTATCCTGATGCCTTCATATAAACATCCAAAATAACTTTAAATGCCTTTTCTTCCTTTCTATTGCATGCTCTTGGTAGTATAGTGTCATTAACAAACTACTGATGTGTTATATTAGGGAGATTTTCTGTTACTTTGACTCCTAAAATTTTACCTTCTAGGTGGGCCTTAGTTAGAGATCTACCCAGAGCTTCAGCCATGATCACATAAAGGAAGGGAGAGAGTGGGTCACCTTGTCTAATACCGCATCTGATTTCAAAGAAACCTTCCGGAGTACCATTGATTAAGAGGGATATTTTGGGTGTATAAATACAGTTGTAGATTAAATTAATCCATTGTTTGGAGAAACTGAATGCTTCCAAACATTTACATAAAAATCTCCAGTCCACTTTATCATAAGCTTTTTAGATGTCTATTTTAATAAGCATTCATGATTCTTTGCCGTATTGTGTTGTATGAACTATTTCTTGGGCTATTACAACCCCATCCAGGATTGAACGATTAGGGACAAATCCAGTCTGTTCTTCAGAGATGATTGAAGGTAGGAAGATTTTTAGCCTATTTGCTAAGCATTTAGAAAGGATTTTGTAGATAGTGTTACAAAGGGATATGGAACGGAAGTCCTCTGGCTCTAAACTTTCATTCTTCTTAGGAATAAGTGTGAAGAAGGTATTGTTGATTTCTGTTAATAATGAGCCTGAATTTCTGGTACCCTCTACAACTTTCCATATGTCTTCTCAAAGAAAATGCCAACATTTTTGGAAAAAACCTGCCTGAAAACCATCAGGTCCTGGAGCTTTCTTAGGGTGTAGTTGGAATAAGGATTTTTTAACTTCTTCAATGGTTAGTTTACTGTTTATCCATCTATTATATGCTTCTGTAATTAACCTGGGGATAGATTTCAACATTTCATTTTGGGCTCTTAGATCAACAAATTCATGATTGTTGAATAGAAATTGATAGAAATGTACAAATTTCTCTAAAATAAGTTTGGGATCATCTATGAGATCTCCATTAGTGTCTCTACTCTTGGATATTCTATTTATACTTCTTTTGTTGTTAGTGCTATTATGAATTTTTTTTGTATTACAGTCCCCTTCTTTTAACCATGTTTCTCTGGATTTTTGTTTCTAGTAGATTTCTTCCTTTAATAAAATCTCAGCATGTTTAGCCATAAGATATTTTTCTTTTTTATTGCTTGTTTCATTCATCCCTTTTTCTATGACTAGTTTATTTAAGCAATCTATTTCATACTCGATTTTGTTTTTTTGTTCAAAAATATTATTAAATTTGTCTCTGTTCCAATCCTAAATCTTGTGCTTAATAATTTTTAGCTTAGCAACTAGGTAGTACATCTTCGAACTAGAGACTTTAATCTACTTCCACCACTGTTCCAAAAGCTGCATAAATTCTTCATCTTGAAACCACATAAATTCAAATTTGAATGGGTTTCTAAGTGGTTTATAATTTTCTATAATAGAGAGTCTAACTGGAAAATGATCAGACCCAACATTAGTAAGGATTTCCACACTTGTATTGTGATTAAATTTTCCCATATCTCCGCTAATAAAAAATCTATCCAGTCTTTTAGCAATTTAGCTGAAGCCTAATCTACGATTATTCCAGGTAAACAAACCATTGTTAGTGTTGATATCTGTTAAATTATTATCCGTGAACCATTGACTGAAGTCTTTTTGAGATTACGAGACAAATTGTGATCCACCAAATTTTTCTTTATTTTCTAAGATTGCATTAAAATCCCCTCCTAGAATGTGAATGTCCTCTAAATTGGTTGACAACTGAATATGTATTTCCTGCCATAATTTCCTCTTCTCTGCATTAGGAACAAGGCCATATATATTAATGAGTTTAAATTTTAAATTTGTCTTTAAACTATTAACTGATAATAGGAGCCAGTTATTATGTTTTGATACTACCTTAACCACTACTTTCCTAGGATCCCATAGGGCTGCCAACCCGCCAGAGGCTCCTTCTGAGAGAACTATCTTTGATTTCCAAATGCCCAATTTTAGACTAAACTTCATGCTATCTTCCTTGTTTAATTTAGTTTCTTGTAATATTATTATTTCCGATTCAAATATATTAAGATATCTTGTAATTAATCTTTGTTTGTTAGGGGCATTCAGGCCCCTAACATTCCAGGATGTTATCTTCATTGACCCTGGGGAAGGATCTTCCCCTTCCCACCATTCAATATGTCAGATAATTTTGTTTGATTATCAGCGTTATTGGCTAAAGCTCTCAACTCATTGATCGATTTCCTCCCACGCTTTTTCTTAATCTTAAGGGTTACAGGACAAGAAAGACCCTCCATAGTAGTTGCAATACCTAGCTGCCTATCAATATTTGTTATCCCATCTAGACATTTGCCATATATTTATCATCTTCAGTAAGATCGTTGTTCAAGTGTACCCCCCCTGATAATCTATTCTATTCATAATCTTCCTTCCCCTTTATTATATTAACAAGTGATTCTTCATGATCTATAAGGTTTTTGCCATAATATTCTAGGAGTGTTTCATGAGAAGTTCCAAACTCTTTGTTGATAGATTCTAATTCTATTGGTACCGAGAAGGAAGGAACAGAGTTTTCCTGGTTGGTATCTTTATTTCTCTTAGGATCCTTGTTCTTAATAGCTTCCTCATTATGCCATTGGGACAATTCTTCGCTAATTTCCAATTGTACTTCTCTAAGATCTTCCATTATCCCACCAACCATGATCATTTTATCCTCACCTAAATTCTTGCATCCGGAGATAAGGGGAAATTGGCTTGAGGTGGGCAAAGATCATTATAATTACTAAGATTTGGGATTGTCACTGGTGTAAAATCTGGACAGATGGGATGGTTGGGGGATAAACTTGTAACATTAGTATCAAGATTGATATCAAATTTCACATATAGGTTATTCTCTTTGGGGATTTGGAGGGAGATCCTTTTATGAGTAGGGTTTGGTTCGATCATAAAGCCTCCTTTGTTTTTAAAGGACACATTTGCTCTAGAGTTGCAGGACTTAGGAGTTGAAATGGGAGAATCTATTAGTTTACTATTGAGTGGGATAGGTGTATTAAATAAAGGGTTATGTCTCAGAGAACCAGGAGAACTCGAGTACTCATCCACTTCTTTTGCTTCTAAAAAATCATCTATTAGTGAAGGTTTGATAGTACATGATGATGATTTTCAATAGATCTTAATAGGGGGGATGGATTTTGTATTGAGATTCATATTAACTACAATAACTTTTTCTACTAGATACTAATCTGATTCTACATAACCAACATATGAACCAATACAATTTCCTATTTTCCTAAGGGTTTCCTCTATAGATAGTTCCAAAGGTAGGTGCTTGAGAAGAATGGCTTTATCTACCATAAAATCTTTAAGAATTTATGGGTTAAAAAAGGGGATCCACTCAAATGTAGTGAATGTTGTGTTCCTAAATTTAGGGCAACCATTAAGTAGAGTTTTATTTCTAATATCTTTACAACTAAAATCAAGATAAATAATTTTTTTAGGGAGGATTGATACCGTTACCTCTTTGAGCCATATTGATTTCAACCTGTCAGCAATTTCCCCTGCAGCTACTCCAAAACCATTCCATCTGCAGATTAATCCGTAACCTACACATATTTCTTAGATTTCTTCTATAGATCCATCTATAATTTCTAGTTCTAGGGTTTCTAGATTCGAGTTACATTGATTGGATAAGACATTAATGTGTGAGCATGTGATCAAGCCCTTTAAATTTTCATTTAGGGAAACTCTTCTATGAGGCGGGGAATAGATATTACCATTTTCTTCTAGAATTGAATCCTTACGTGATTGGAGTTTATCCAAAGAAACATTTACTGACAATCTCCTTTGTTTAAGATTGGCTCTTTGTCACTCAAGAGTGGGAGGTTGCTTTGTTGGCAATTTGGCTAAGTTAGATATTTAGATGTTGTCATTCTGGCAACATATGATCTACATGAAGACCGTATATGATAGAGAGCAAGTATGCCAGAGCACAGAGCAAAATTGTCTAACTGTGTGCAATATTTTTCTAAGTGTACCCCAAGATAGTTTTGATTGGTGACGTCGATTGAAGTAAGTACAGTACTTGTGCACTTGAACATAGATACTATGATGCATATTGAAGACTCACTTGAGAGCACAAGTCTGTATGGCATGTACGGAAGAAGTTATTGCAGTATTACCAAGGACAGTGTTAAAGCTGACTAAACAGAGAAAGATGAAAGAATTGGTAAAGAGTTAAGGGATTATTTTGTTTATCAAAATAATGTCTTAATAATATAAAGGGATGACATCCTAGATATTAACCCTTGGGTAAATATGTATTTTGTGTAAAGCTTTATGTTTTGTAAAGCCGACTGTAAAAGTTATTATTCCTAATAACTTGTATAAATGTAAGACATATGGAATGTGAAGAAGTGATAGATATATGAGATATATGTATATGAGATAGATGATATAGCAAAAGATATTGATGCGAAGTTATGAAAGTCAAGAAAGAAGTATAAGGTTATGTACCTTACCCTATTTTGTAATCAGTAATCATTGTACATTACTTGTTTGGGCAGTGGGCTCATCTTGTAATCATTTGTAATTAGTACTACCAACTCTTAGCAGGTTTGAGGCTTCTAACAAGGCCTATAGTCCCTTAATCAGGAATGAGACACTATATATATGTAACAGGCTCCTAACAGGGTCAACATCCTTAACATGATACTTTTGATTAGTGGATCTTTGTGGGTATCATCCCCACCAGGGTTTTACCTTAGCCAGGGTTTCCTCGAGAACAAATAATGTGTTATGAGTTCATTTGTTTTATTGTTATGCATGTTCTTTAGTTTACTTTGTTATGCAAGCATAAAGATAATATGTTATATCTATAATTGGGAAAAAGTAAAAGTTTGTAGAATACTGATTCACCCCCCCTCTCAATATTCCCTATTTCTAACAATTGGTATTAGAGCTTAGTTACTTGGAAAAGAATCATTTAGAAAAAGCCTAGCAACTTGAGTAAGATCTCTATGGATATGGATCAGCTACAAAAGAATCTTGAAGAAGCTCTTGAATAGATTGATATACTTATTGAAGAAAGAGATACTTTGAAAGGAAAATATGATGATGCAAAGAACCTCATTGAGAAACTGAAAAAGAAGCTGGAAGAACTGAAAATAGAAAAGGAATCTACAATTTAGGTTGAAGATTGTGATGATAATCTAGAAAAAGAAAATGAGATCCTTAAACATGAATTAAAGATAGTAAATCTGAAATTGAGTTTGAAACATGGAAACAACAAGAATGAAGCAAATCTGAAATCTGAGAATGAAAATCTAAAATCTAAACTTTGTAAAGTGACATCTGAACTTGAGAAAACCAAGTTGCAGTATGTTGAACTTGAAAAGTACAATACAATTGTGAAAGGTGAATTGACTCAATCTAAGCAACATCTTGAGAAACTATATTCTACTAGTGAGAAGATTGATGAAAAAATATCTTATCAAAAGCCATTCTATGATAAAACTGGTCTTGGATTTAACTCATCTAAGGTAAGTGAAGAAAGCAAGGAACCAAATCTGAAAGTTTCTAAAAATATAAAAGAAAATAAATCTGATGAAGCTAACAAATCTGAGGATATGTCTAAAGAGGAAGAACCACCTAAGCAAGAAGAAACACCTAAAGGTATGCAGAGAGAATTTAAAGGTAAATGTTTTGCATGTAACACTTTTGGTCATATGAAGAAAGATTGTACAGGTAAGCAATTTAAACCTCTTAATGGTTATTGTTATAATTGTCACGGTTTTGGACATAGAGCTATTGAATGTAGGAAACCTAAATTTAATGAGAATAATAATAGTAGTAGAATGTTTAGAGATATTAACCATGCAGATAAGAAACCTACTAAAGATATGAACATAAGAAATGCAGTAGTATGTTATAGATGCAACAAGGTTGGACACATTGCTAGGAATTGCAGATCACAAATGAACCAGACTGGACCGAGATATGGAGATAATGGAGTAGTTTGTCAGATATGTAACAAATTTGGTCATACAACAAAGTTTTGCAGAATGAACAACATGAGAAACCCTAATCCTAGAAGTCTTGCAAGATGCCTTATAGACAAGGTCAATGAGAGTGCAATTTTAGTGATCAAAACATTTCAGAACTTGATGAAGAACATATCAAGAATCCCTTAGTCTATTGTTGAAAAGTAGAAAAATGAGATATGCTTTATGGTTGACACTGACTTTACCTACATTGAAGCAGTTGAACCTAGAGTAGAGTTCATAGATCCTCTTGGCTATGAAATTTCTGAAGTTGAAGCAGAAGAATATGTAAATAGATTGCTTAAATGTAAGTTGGATATACATTGCGATAGATTTGGGACTTATGAGGAGAAATTCAACTTTGCAAAGTCTATTCAAGAAGAAAAACAGTCAAATAAGAGAGTGGAAAGTACAATTAAGAAAATTTTGAAGGACACAGGGATGACAGAACAAGAATTTATGATTGCAAAGAATACAACAACAACACTTAGAGACATTGGACAAAAGGAAGTTTTGTTTGTTCCACCCCTTTTAGTAGTTGAAACTGGAAATTTGCAGCATGTGGTAAAAGTAGAGAAAGAGGAACAGGAAATAAGGAAGTCTACAAGATCTTCCGCCACTCCAGCAAGAAAAAGAGTGAAGGAAATAGCTACTGGACCAGGCAAGAGACAAAAGACAATAGTTGCCCCAGTACAAAGGAAAATAATAGAGATAAAAGATGATGATGATTCAGAAGTGAAGAAGAAGAAATGGAAGCCTAAAATTGAGAAAGTAAATGATCAAATCATTCATGATAGAGATTTTTCTAAGATGAATAAGTATTATGATCTTTACAACTATTCAGAGAAATTGAATTTGGAAAATGTAGTTGTGAGACATGATCCTAGCAGATAAGAAGTTTGATACAATTCAAGGAAAGATCCATGATGATCTATTTGAGAAGCTAGTTAATAGGAAAAATAGAGCAATTGAAGAAGATAACAAAATCAGAGAAAATTTGTGAGGAAACTATGTGATGTAAGAGATGAAAATAATTTTAAAGAAATTATGAAAGAAATTGGTACTCATCTGAGAACAAAAAGAAGAACCATTCTGATAATGGGAGGTAACTATGAAGAGATAAACAAAGAAACTAAGAAGGCAATAGTAAAGGTAATGACAACATATGTGGCAGCAGAATAGACTAAGGAAGTTGAATATCAGAAGAGTCCCTCTCCATCATCAATTAACATTGAAGATGAATCAATGCATGTGGAAGGAACTAAGATCACATTGGATAGTGATGATAATCCTTTTAGCAACCTAGAGAACATTGTTGACAATTTGGCTCTAGAAGAATAGGACAGATCAATTGAAGAAGGAAAGGAAGAAACAAGGAAAGAAGAAGAAAAGAAAATAGAAAATCAAGCAAGTACAGAGATTCAAGGACAGGAAGAAGCACCTAACAGAGAGAAAATCAATCTTACACCTAAGATTGTAGCAAATAAACCATAGTTTGAATCGATTTTTGAAAGATTTGGGAAAGAAGTTGATGATGATGATCAAATGGAGTTGATCACATCCCTAAACAAGATAATTGGAAAGAACAAGAAGGTAAAAAACCTTGAAGAATCATTTCTGGAATTAACAGAGAAGTTAAAGAGTGTTGTGACTAACCAGATAGCAAAGGCAGACCCATTGGAAAGAGCTAGAGAAGTTATGAAAGCATTTGATAATGAGTTCACTAACTTATCAGATATGGCTATAGTGAAGGTTCAGGCAGCCTATGAGGCCAAAATGTTTCATGATAAAATTCAGAATATTAGAAATGATATTAACAATCTGGATGTATGTATAAAAGATCTTAGAAGGAATTTTGACAAAGGTAAAACTTTGTACATTCAGTGTACAAAATCTGAAAATCATGTTTCAGAAGTGGTTGAGAAGATTAAGGCTTAAGAGGCAAAAATTCAGTCTAAGGTAAATCGTTTAGCCAGCCCTAATATGAAAATTTTTGATGTTGAGAAAAGAATCGACAAGATGTATGATGAAATAAGGATTCTTAAAGATGAAAAAGATAAGAAATTGAGAAGATTCTCTCTTCTTAGAGAGCACATTTCAATCAAGATTGGCATAGTTGAAGGACAATTGGAACAATATCTTTCATCCAAGACATCTTATGAGAAGTTCAACTTTGAAAACCTTCATGCATGTGAGATCGCATCTTATGGTCTATGTGCAATCCTTAGTGTTTTAGACACAGTAAAGAAAGCATGGGAGAAGGAGATAGAGAACATTAAAGTGAACTTTGCAGATTGTGTTGCAAGCCTAGCGGCTCTGCAATTTTGAATCAAGGTAAACAATTTTGAGAACATAGTTTTGGCATCCTTTTTTGTCATTGTTGTCAAAGGGGGAGTGATAGCAGAAAATTGATATATATGTTAAGGAAGTATATTCAAAGGGGGAGTATAGAATATAGATAAGATATATGGAGTTATAAGGACAACGAAAATATTTTTTTTTTATGGCCACAATTTTGAGATTTTGAGTTTTGTGACTTAGCCAATTTTCTCATATGTTGCCACCAATGACAAAGGGGGAGATTGTTGGCAATTTGGCTGAGTTAGATATATAGATGTTGTCATTATGGAAACACATGATCTACATGAAGACCGCATATGACAGAGAGCAAGTATGACAGAGCGCATAGCAAAATTGTCTAAGTGTGTGTAGTATTTTTCTAAGTGTACCCCGAGATAGTTTTGATTGGCGATGTCGATTGAAGTAAGTTCAGTGCTTGCGCACTTGAACATAGATACTATGATACATATTGAAGACTCACTTGAGAGCGCAAGTTTGTATGACATGTACGGAAGATGTTATTGCAGTATTACTAGAGACAGTGTTAAAGCTGATTGGACAGAGAAAGAAGACAAAATTGGTAAAGAGTTAAGGGATTATTTTGTTTATCAAAATAATGTCTTAATAATATAAAGGGACGACATCCTAGATGTTAACCCTTAGGTAAATATGTACTTTTTGTAAAGCTTTATGTTTTGTAAAGCCGACTGTAAAATTTATTATTCCTAATAACTTGTATAAATGTAAGACATATGGAATGCGAAGAAGTGATAGATATATGAGATATATGTATATGAGATAGATGATATAGAAAAATATATTGATGTGAAGTTATGAAAGTCAAGCAAGCAGTATAAAGTTATGTACCTTACCCTATTTTTTAATCAGTAATCATTGTACATTACTTGTTTGGGCAGTGGGCTCATCTTGTAATCATTTGTAATCAGTACTACCAACTCTTAGCAGGGTTGAGGCTTCTAACAAGGCCTATAGTCCCTTAATTAGGACTGAGACACTATATATATGTAACAGGCTCCTAACAGGGTCAACATCCTTAACATGATACTTTTGATTGATGGATCTTTATTGGTATCATCCCCACTGGGGTTTTCCCTTGGCCAGGGTTTCCTCGAGAATAAATAATGTGTTATGAGTTCATTTGCTTTATTGTTATGCATGTTCTTTAGTTTACTCTATTATGCAAGCATAAAGATAATCTGTTATATCCATAATTGGGCAAAATTAAAAGTTTGTAGAATACTGATTCATCCCCCCTCTCAGTATTCCCTATTTCTAACATGCTTCTCCTTATTTCACCATATTTTATTGTGCCCATGGGGGGGAGAGTATATATTTTCCTTCTTCAAAGCCTGTTCTTCAGGAAGAGTGAACTCTTCTGAGTTAATCATATCAGTGAGATAATCCAAATTTGTCTTTTCCCACCGGAGACTATTGAAACTATTGCTTAATGGAACTGAGGAAGAAATTATCTTTTGTGTTCATGCTTGAGAGCTGCGATAAGCCGCATGTTTCACCCTTCGGACATTCTACTTGTATGCAGGAATCCAGTAAGAATAAAAAAAGTTGTGATGCATATCCTCCGAAGAAGCCCAAGGAGGATCCCTAGAAGACAAAAGCAGAGAGGGAATGGAGCCAGTTGCATATTTGGTCTTCGCGAAGAAGCAGATCTATGAATCAAGCGAGTCAACTATGAAAATGCGCAAATTAGCAGTGCAGAGTGGAGCCATTTTAAATTTAGTATGTATTATATTATTTTATGGAAAGTTATTAGTCTTTTACCAAGATTTTTTATTTCTTTAATGTCTTCCATTACCTCACTGATGTAGTCTCTAGTGTTAAACATCCATTCAACATATTCCTTGGTGTTAATACTTGCCAAAATGCCCAAAAACTATTGAACAACGTTCTTGGCTGGATACAATGTTTCATGATCTTCATCTTGATACAACTCACAATCTATATTAACAAATAAATTTTAAAATTAATCTTTCCTTGGAATTTCCTCTTCTCTCTTCTTCTTAATCATCTCCATCCTTTTATTATACTCCTTAACTGCAAGTTTGATGTCCCTCATCCACATATCCAATTTATTGAGATCTCTATCTTCAAACACTTCCTCTATAATATCTAGACTTTTCTTCCTTATTTTCTTTAAGTCCTCCAACACGTCCCCATATTTTGGCATTCCTATTAATATAATTATCTCCCTCTAAATCTATACACCACAATTGACTCATCTATTTAATTGAAACATGAAAAGACATAAGAATCAATTTAATAGATTCTTTACCAAACTCCTTCAACTCCTTCCTCCAATATGCACATGCCTTAAAGAATGAGGTAGTACTCTTGGGAGTTTCTCTCTTCTCAATATACGCATGTAGGGTTTTCTCAAGGTTAGTCTAGTCAATGGGACCAATTAATTGTGAAATATAGTCCTTAAGAACTTTATTTTGCTAACGTAGACCCCGAATTTTAGTCTTGTCCTCCTACATGTATCTAAATAATGAAGTCACTCCCAATGCTACTACTTCCTTTCCAGCCTCTCTAGTGGTTTCTCCTAAGTATACTTCATCCATCACATAATCATTTAGAGTGACCTCCTTAGCACTAACATTTTGTAGAGGTATCGCTATGCATGCCTTCCAAATCCCACATTTGTTGCTACTCACATATGAAATTTGTTGAGCCTTCCTGATAGGCTCCCCTTTGTGGAATGCTTGACCAATTTGTGATAGGTCAATACCCTCTATTTCTATCTATGTTATTTTCTAGGGTTGGACCACCTTAGCTATAAATATGGGTTTTGAGTTAGCTATGAGTGGTTCATAAGGGGCCACATTCATCATTGAAGGACCAACCTACATTTCCTCCACTTCCTCTTCTTGTAACTCTTGTGCCTATAGCTCCTACTCTGGAGTATTAGCTCTATTATCTGATGATAGAGGTGGTATGGGTTCCTCTCATTTCTCCTCCAGCTCTTCTTTTTTCTCACTCTTGTGGCGACTCTGATTCTTCACCCTTGGGCTCCTCAAATTATTCCTAGTATCCACTCCACCTTCCTCTAACCCCCATTGGGTACCAATTTTTGTCTCCTTATCATTGGTTTTAGTTTCTACCTAGGCATCCCCTTGGGGTGTTCCCTTCTTTTTTGTTTTTTTGGTTTGCACTTCTTTTGGAGGAGGGGTTGTACTTGTACTTCAAGTTTTTCCTCTTGTACCTTCTCTACAAAAGGATCCTCTTTTTGATAAGGTAGGGGACCTTTTACATCATATTTTATTGTGTCTTTTCTTGCATAGCTAGTTCCTACATCTCTGCCAAGCATCTCTTCAGTTGACTCCTTGTACCTTGGGAATTTTTCAAATTCAGAGACGTAGAATTCATTTGAGACCAATGGATATGTCTCATCAAATTCATGCTTTATTTGTGAGTCAAATGCCAATATTGCTACACGTGGGTTAGCTTGGTTAGTATCCTCACTAAGGGTTCTGGATAAGTCTTCTGAAGAGAGACCTATAGCTTCCTTCCTCTTCTACAAACATTTTTAAAGTGGGAGAAACTGATGTTTTCCTCATTCTCTTGTATAATTTCTTTTTTTTGTTCCTGGTCTTTGTCCTTAGGAACTCTAATATTGAACTTTGGAAGTTTTCATTGCCTAGATGTAGAGGGGGCATCTATAGATATATCTGCACTTGTTGTAGGACTAGTCTCTTGGTTAAATTGAATGGGTGTAGGTAACAAAGTAGGTTTTTCCTTTGTCTCTTAGTTACTGGCATTCTAAATACAGGGCCTCTTACTATCGTCTTCCTTGCATGACCAGTAATCATACTTGGAGAAAGAGGTGATGTCTATTTGAATGTAGGAATATTAAAATTTGTAGCTTTCCCCTTGTCCACCTTTTCTAGAGGATCCACCTTTGGCACCATCAGTATTGGATCCATCTTGAAGAGTAGATGTATCTCCTTCTTTATTATTGCTACTACATACCTTGCCCTATGTTTAAGGTCATCATTCTCTGGGTCTCCCACTTCATCATTTAGGATGGCCTTGGCTTAAAATTTATCCTTATTGTACAAAGGATCCAAAACATCTTCTGAATCCTCATCCCACATTCACGGAGGAATGTGGATCTGGATGACATGTTGGGCCAATTCTAGTGATATCCTGTAGTAATCCCTTATCCTGACGTTGTACTCATCCACACAATTATCCCAATGGTCTTCTAAATGAGGCTTATTCTTATAATAGTCCCCCTTAATCTTGCTAAATTTTCCAATAGGATCTAACCTTTTCCTACTTATCTTTAACTCATCCAATGGGAATTCATCTCATTCCTAGCAAATAGACTTAGCTATCTTGATATCTTGGACTGCATAAGATCCAATCAATATTAGAAAATCCTAACAATGTTTGTGTTTCTTCACTATGAGCTCATGTGTATTAGCCAATTATCTACACATTTCCATTAGGATGACCTTGTCAATGAGATACCTTGGTAACTTCTTGGGGTTCAAGGTACACCTAGCCACTCTTAGATAAGAAAAGGTTATAAACTAGATGTAGTAACTTTCAACCATCTTTATCTTTTCTACTGCCTCTTCTAAGAGTCTCTTTGCATAATCCTTCTTAATTCATTGAATGATTATAAATATGAAAACATCACTCATATTTATATACTTTGGACTATCGGTGTTGATATTTTCCTTCCTCACCAACTAAGAGTACACTTTATAAGGGTATGCATTTGAATATTTCAATGATCGCTTCTTGTACAGACCTACATATTGTGCTTGAGCTATTAGTAAATATACAATGTATGAAGTCATATAGAACCTTAGATAGGTCTTTATGTTATGCAATTGTTCATCAAGATTATCACTCATAATCTTTCCCTAATCAATCTTTTTCTTTCTTCCTCTAACAATCTCAATAAACCTTACCATCCATTTCTCCAAATTTCTCCTATGGAAAGCCAAAGACTCTACTTAACAAGGTCACACAGTTTTGCATGTCTTTAATCAAGTAAGCCTTGTGTAGGTCTATTCATTCCAAATTGTTAGTTTTCTGGGGGCGTGCCAAGTAATCCTTGTTTATCTTATCATAGATAATTGTGGTGACTTGGAATTAATGTTCCCCACATTCCTTTGAAATGAGTTAGTAGCAATTAGCAGTTGGAATGTGGAATACTTCTTCAATTTCATCCATTTGAATGTCTTGAAGTACATCAATAGATTTATTCTTTACTCTCCTTTCATCTGGTACATAGTAATCAATGATGTTCATGATTAGATCTAGTGAGATAATTGACACCAGGTGTGCAACAACATTGACTAGTCTTGAGAAGGCCATGGTTGTGGCATCAGATGACCAGCCATAGAGTTATGCAATCTCCTTGAGAAAGGCATTAAATTCTATGTAGCCTATGTTAGTATTTTTAATCTTGATATGGAGATTACCCATCTTAGATGGAGTGTTGTATCCTTTGAACTTATACTTCATCACTAATGGTGTAATCATTCCTGTAGATCTACACTCAAAGAGAGGGCACTTGATAGCACAATTTATTGAAAGAAAAAAAAGTAATCTACGAAACACATAAAATCTACTTGCAACAAAATAAACTATATTAGCAAGGTCTAGGAAGCGAGAAAAACTAGAAAGAAAACCACAAAATAAGAAAAACTAAAACCTAAGGGGTTAAAAGACTAAAAAAAATAGTTCATTGGGGTTTTCTGACCTTCTACGTATTGGGGTCCGATCACCTCTTTTGGGGTTCTAGAACACTGAAAGCCCAAAGGTTGAAAGCCTTGGGCCTTTGGGCTTGAAGGTGGAAGGGAATTAGAGAGGTCAGGGTTTCAAGGTCTCAGGGAACCTGGTCCACCAACACTCCGAAGGGATTTGAGTCCGGTGAAAGTGGAAAATAGGTGTCAAGGCTTTTGGCTATGATACCCCTTTCGGGGTTTTGGGGTACAAAGACTCTGACAGCCCGGAATAAGTATTAAAAATTATGAAGGCATGGGTGATGTTGATGAAATGAAGTGAGGGATGATTAGGACTTCAGAATCTGATCTCCCTATGGGATTTTGGGCCCAAAGACTTGATACATAAAAAAGATAGAGTTTTGATGAAAGATGATACTTGTCCAAAAATGGTTTGTGAAGTTGTAAAATCATTGCCAATGCATTGTCCTAATCAGATCTCACAGACTCCAAAACCTGTAGTTTAACTTCTAGCTGAGTAGCTAGATCAATTAAACTTTCTACAATAGAGAGATGAGGATCTCTCTATACTAACTCTTTTATTGTTTCCAATTCTCTCTGCATAACCTCCAAATGAGGTATCAACATTGTTTGTATAGAGATTAATTTGGCTCTTATTTTCCCATCATTAGCCATCATCTCGGATAATCTTCCTTGTGCATGAGTCAACCTAGTAAAATGAATAGAGCTGGAACTTTCATCCATGCTCAGTGAATGCCCTGTTGACTTCAAATCTAATTGTAGTTTCTCAACAAGATGGTAATTATTCTTTGTAAATGTTTCTACATTATAGAGCTATTTGTACAAAGAATGAACATTTTGTACAACCTCTTCCAAATTACTTACAAGGTTAGAAAGTTCAACCTATTTGACTACAATCTCTATCAAAACTTTCTCAAGTACTTTGGTCTCAAACTTTCTCTCAGACCATTGCATTAACTTCTCATTTACTTCACTATCATCACTATTCACCTTTTTAACAATATGCACCAACTGCTCTAATATAGTTGAGTTTTCATTTATATCTTCTAGTTCGAAAGAATCTACAAATATATCTTTGATTTCACATAGTATCTACTTTTGTTGATGTTCCCTTATTAGTTCCTCTTGTTTTCTTTTCCTTTACAGTAGATCCTGCAAGATTTTCATATTTTCATATGTCAAGTTATCATTGTCCCATTTTGGAATCACTATAGCTTCCTTTAGTGTTACTTGTGTTTTGAGAGACTTGTCCTTTTTCTTATGTAACTTCTTCTTCTAAGTCTCTGGTGTGCTGCTACTCGGAAACTATACTAAGGCTTGAATATCCTCTTGTTCCTTAGGCTCCTGACTCTCCTCATTTTCTTTATGCACTATCTCCTTTGTTCCCTCATCATGAGGTCCTAAGATTTCTATTACAAATATATCTTCTTGTTCTTTCATGCTCTCCTCTCCTTCTCCTATATTGATTTCAATGTTTTCCTCGGTAGGTGTATTGATTTCTGTTGTTTCCATCTTACCCTATTCCTCAACACTTGTACCTTATGTATATTTTACTTCAAAAATGATTGTGTTAGGGCTAACAAATTTTGAATCCATAGTTGGTGCACCCTTAATCTTCAAATAATCATGAATTTGGATTAGAATTGGATTGGTGCTTGACAAAGGTATATCTAAGGCTACCTAGGTAAGAATTTTACTCTTGATTTCTTCCTCGGATAAGGCATTAATATTCACCTATGTTTCCTCAGGTACATGTTCAATAGTGATCACATCCTATTGTTCACTCTACTCTACCTTCTTCCTTATTTCTTCCTAAAGATTTTCTTTCTCATCTATGTCCTCGGTATTATCAATTTCGACTTGTTTAGATGTGCCTTCATCTTTATGTTCACTCTTGTCAATAATCGATCAAATTTTTTTCTTCCATATTAATGTGCTTTGTTAAACAATTTCTTCCACATTCTTCTTCAATATGGAGTATTCTCTCAATTTAGGGATAAACCTGTTTCTATATTGCTCCATGAATTTTTCTCTTTTCTTTGTTGTTAACTCAAGCATTATTTTTGCTAAGGTATCTTCTCTTATCTATCTTTTTGTCATAATGGCATACTGCCATCTCTCATCAATCTTACTAAAAAATTCATCAGGGATAAGATCCCCAATCTCTAATGGTGTCATCTTGAATGTTACCAACATCTCTATCATTGCATCTTTTATCTTTGTCTTATCAATTTTACTCAACTTTTCAAATTTAATGAATTTAAGTCCTGCCAAACCTATTGTACTCTTGATTTTTTGGAAAATCTCATCCACATTGGTCAGATGCTTGTGTTTGGCCACCTTGAATTTACTTATGTCTTCTGTGTCTATCATCTCCTCATCTTCATCATCCTTTTGTAATACTAATTTTTTTCTAGGCTTCTTCTTAGGATTGCTTGGCTCAACCTTAGTTTGAACTTGTTTTCTTTTCCCAGAGCTCTCCCCTTCACTATTCTTTGTTAATTTTTTCTTTTGTGGCTCGGTTGCTGTTGTAGTTGAAGATGCCCTTGTTCTTAGTCTTGTTGTTGTAGGAGGAGTAGGCTTCTATTTTAGGCTCTTCTTCTTAGTGGGCTTGACAACCATTATCTCTTTTCCCTTCTTTTGTGCATCTACTTCCTCATCCTCACTTTCTTCAGAATCACTTGATTGGTCTTCAACCCGACCTTGTTTAATTTCTAGTGGTGCATTCTCCTCTTCTCCTTGACCTAAAATTTTCTCAAGGTTCTTCACTAAATTCTTTCTCTTTCTCTCTAAGGTTGCAGATTTTAATCCCATGGTTATCTTAGATTTTTCTTCTTCATACCTTCCAAATATGTTGGCATTACTATCAATTTCTTCAACTAGTAAAGTTGTAATAGCTGCAGATGTCTCATATGTATTCACCTCATATGGAAATGGTCTCATCTATGCTACCCACAATACAACATCTTGTACATAGGTGTGATCGGTATCCACAAGAAAACATACATCATCATAAAATTTCTCTACTAATGATACTGGAATTTTGTTCCTCTTTCTCATTTTCTTCTTAAACCCAACAAAGTAGTTTTCCATCACACTATCAAAGTTTTCTCCTAATTGTTGTATGAATTCACTAATTTGTTGTCATAAGTCGTTCATGACTCCAGACTACATCTCCTATAGTAGGAAAAGTATTTTGTACAAATAAAAATATGCAGACTATCAAGGATCTGAACTTACACATAGAGTTCTTTGACTTCCTGATTGATGATAGGTTCTCAGCCAACTATGTCAATTGCAACTTGGCAAGATCATATGTATGATCCTTTATTATCTTCCATGCCTGGTCCACTAAAATGCAGGGAACACTATCCATCCTTCTTGATTGATAAAAATTGTGTATAATTACCCTAACTGCAAAGTCAATCTCAAGATCTGTAATTGTGGAAATTTCCATTCCTCTTTTATTCCATATTTCCATAGTGTTTTCTTGAATTACTTCCTTGCTCTAGAAATGCATAGTCTTCTTCCCATTAAGAGTAGGGTATCTAGTGACTCGGTGAATGATATCCTTAGTGATTTTCACCAGCCCATTCTCCAACCATAATTGCATGTTGTGAACTCTGCTCAAAACTATCTTAATCCATTCAATTTTTAAGTTGTGAGGGAAGTCTAGGGCACAAAATAACCCTTTGTCAGTAATGTGCTGGTGTTCAACCTTCAAAACTCCATTTTCACATAGTTTATTGTATGCCTCCCTTAGCTCATAATCTCTAATCTCACTAATCTTACACATGTAGCATTCCCTAACATCGTGGATCATCAAAACCTATAGTGGGATCGATGAAAGGACTCCCGAGAGATCTCCCTCCACCGCACTCTCAGAAACTGCTCAGAAATTTAGTGGTTTGCATGCATCACTCCTGACTAATTGAATATTTTGTACTTCATTTCCTTTATTCTTCATTCCATCAAATGAACTTGATGCCATTTCTTCAAATTAGGGTTCATAAACTAATTCTGTGTAACTCGGTAATAACTGGTCTTATCAACACTTCACAATATTTGTCGACAATGCGCTATTGAATCTTTACAAACTTCACACAAATCACACTCACAATCGCCTTTGAATCGCTCTGTAAATTCTATAATCACTTGGTGAAATGAAAATGAATGGTAAAATTCATTATATAGATTCAAATGGTCGAATTAGGTCTTCAATAAATGCTTCATACGCTAGTGAGTGTAATACAGCTGTCTCTGACTTTTCATGATAGCTCGATTAACTCATTTCCATACTCGGTCAAAACTATGACTCGGTCATTACTGACACTTTCACTTTAGCTTGGTCAATGGGTAAAAGCACAATAAGTTGTCACCCTTTTACAAAGGAAAAGGTTAACAAAATCAAAGTTATTCAACTTTAATAGTATAAAAATGACATTTATGTTTGGAATTTGAAGATGATGTAAACTAATTAAATGTGATAAAATGGATGAAGTTTATGATTAATATTTTTAATACTTTTTATGAATAAGAATTGATATGTTTTTTTAATTTTTAAAGACAATTTTTAAGTTGCTCAAAAATGTTGAAAATTAGGGGTCTAGTTCCCACCAAAAAATTATATGTAAATAAATATTTTTTTCCCCTAATTTCAAAATATGTCATAGATGACATATATAGTTAGTGCATGAAGAAATAAAAATTGGTTTGTGACCTATATTTTCTCTTTTATAACAATTCAAATTCCAACTCATTGAAATCGACAGTTTTCATCTCGCAAGATATTTTTCATAACAAATCTATCCCAATAAAAAAAGAAATATATATTCTTGAAGAGGACTCTCTCCTCTAGTGCACCATATGTTTTTAAAATTTATTTAATATGATTTACTATTTTTTTCTTTCTTTGAATCAACATCTCCTTGACTGTCAAAATACCTACTTGCAATATTTTTTAATTACAATAAACTATCTAATTAAAACACTATAAAATCTATATGAGGATATTCTTGACTCTGATCTCTACAAAAGGGTATTTTTTTATTTTTTAAAAATATCATTAAAAAGATTTGGAGTTATTGAAACGCCACTTTTCTAAAATAATTTTATTTTTATGGTAATTGGACCCAAACTGGTATAAAACATGCATTTAATAGATATTTCCAATTATAAAAGTTAAAGCACTTATCTAACTTAGCTAGAATGAATCTAGCTAGACCATATGTTTGACCAAAATTAATTTTTAGTTACAAATACTAAAGTTTAGCTGTACTGATAAGTTAGCTGAAAAGGTGATACTTGATTGTGCTTTTACCTTAATATAACAGCTCAGTCATTATGGGAGCTCAACACATACTAAGAGAATTGGTCACTACAAACATTAATACTGATGCTCGACATCAATTGTGCATATTAACTCTTTTCTTCAAATTTGTCCTAATGCATCTTTACTTATGCAAATATGGACTTTAACACATCTAATGTTAGGAACTGGTGTAAAATATAGCATTTGAAAATACAATTCCTCACATACCTTCTTTGCTTAGTGAGAAGTAGAGTGATCACCTGCTCCATTGGATTGGGTGACCTCAGGTTCACTAGTTCCACTACTCCGTGCTTCCTCTTTCTTTCTCCATGTCTGATTCATCTGGTTCTTTATCTGATCAATAGTCTCTTTACCTTTGCTTTGTTCATTACTTGGTGTTGGTGATGTAGTCTTGCATTCTTTTCTTAAATGACCAATCTTGTGACAACTATAACAGACCAAACTTCCATTCATCCAACTGTTGGATTTTTCTCTAAAGTGTGTTCTTATATAATTTTTTGGAATATGACCATATTCTCCACAATAGTGACAACGGTAGCATGTATGGTAATCCCAATTGAATGTGTTACCTTTCCTAGGTGAATTGTCTTGCTTCTTGGATGTTCACTTAGGTTTTGCATTGCATCTACAGTCTTGTACTATATGACCATACTTCTGACAATTGTAACAATGTCCTTCAAATCTAGGTGCAGTAGGTGTATTGCTAGCTTTTGACCTATATTCATGTGCCTGATGTCCATGCTTTTTACACTTAAAACAATATCCATTGAATTTAGGCTTCATATTGGACTTACCATTCTTGCTTCTACAAATGTTTGTTGTGTGTCCTAGTTTCCCACAGTGATGACATGTAGGTTTGTTGTTCTTTGGTTTTTCATTCCTCTGTTCTCCAATCTTTGATGATTCTCCTTCTTCTGTGGATGATATGTGCTTGGTATGGCCTAGTCCAGAGGTGTCATTGGATCTTCTTGGTGATCTCATCATTTACTCAAAATATCTCATAGCTTCATTAGGTTTGTTCATCCTCTCATTAAGTTCCTTTTCAGATATTAACTCAATTTTTAGTTGATTGTTCTCTGATCTTAGATTTCTATTTTTCGTGTCTTTCTTGTTTAACTCTTGATTTTAAAGTAATAGTTGGTTTACCATGTCCAATTGATAATTTTTAAGCTTATGCACATCACATGTCCTTTCATCAAGTCTAGTAGCCATTTGTCTCTTGTCTTCTTCTACGATTGTCTTGTCTTCCTCAACTTTCTTTTTCTATTCAATCACCTCACACAGTCTTACTAATTGAATTTCATGTTCTCTCTTTAAACTTCTGACTTCTTCATTCAATGTGTTGTTTCTCTCCAACAGATATGCTAGCGTTGCATCACTTTCACTGGAATTTCCATTATCAAATAGACTTTTAGTGTCTTCTTCTTGATATTGAGTGTCATTTAGTTGGATTGCCAATTCTTTCCTTCTCTTTAAGTATTTCTTCAATTCCTCTCTTGTTGTCTCAAGCTGGTGCAATGCAAGATGGATGTTAATCTTCTAATTCTCTATGATCTTTCCCAACTTATAATCTAGAGCATCTCTAAGATCTTAACTCTCAAGTGGTTATACTTATTCTAAGAGAACACTTCTATAATACCAATTGTTGGAAACCTTATTGGGAAAGTAAGATATTGAGAGAGGGGGGTGAATCAGAATATATAAAACTTTTACACTTTGAAACCAATTCAACATATATATCATAAATATAAATTTCAATGCTAAAATAGATCTAACTGCTAATCACACCCATGAAAATGAAACACATAATACAGATTTGGTAACCTAGAACCCTTGAAAGGTAAAACTAGGGTGGGGATGACACCCACAACTCTTCACTACTGTAGTAATAAAGTGAGCCTGTTAGGGATATAAAGTTTTGATCACTTTTGGTGATCTACCTTGTGAGGGGCTTGCCCTGCTAAGAGCTTACAAACTTATACAATCTACATTGATTAAAGGATTTAAAACTTACAACTAAGTAAGCAACTTGTTAGGATATTTACAAAGGTCTGTTAGGACCACTCTGTTAAGATATTTACCTTGATTCACTTGCTAGAATGTATCAGTATTTGATCCTTCGGTTTGCACTTTAAATGTTTATAACAGATCTCCTCTTTCCAATTCTTATTTGATCTCAAAATCAAATAAAGCTATGTTCTACCCTTCACTTCTCTACTTGGTCACTCTACCTGATCTATGCTTCTGACATCCAAAACACTACTTCTTCCACATACATGAGAGATCTTCCAACTGTAACAATATTAGGGTTTTGATGTCACCTTAAATAGATAGTTGATCAAGCTTCTAGATCAAGATCAACGATCTAGATTCATCACTTTTGTTTCTTATACATTTCCTTTTTTTGATTGGTTACATCACCTGCATAGGGATTAATGATCAAAATCATAGTATGTAATTAACTCCTTAAATATCTCAACGATCATTAAAACATGCATAGAAGTGAGACAAAATAGCTTACCTAGGTGTTTGTGCCATTATAGACATATATACAAAAACTGGTTCACTCGACATATGAAGTCTTTGTTGCTTGGTCAAAACTATTATCACTCGACACTGACTATTCTATACATTTCGACATTCATACTACTCAGTAACTTCTAGGGTACTCGGTGACCATTGACTTGCTCGAAAGTAACTATTGCTCGGTACATATACAAAATACAAGTCCAATACATTACTCAACCTTAGTAGAATGGCTCGGTTGCAATGATGACCGGCCAACTCTGCCTTGATAATGACTAAGTATTTGACACTAATAGACAACATGACTTGGAGATCAACAAAAGGATCTAATGATGGTATTTGAGGGGTGTTTAGTAGACAAGGATCATCATTTGGGTTGTGATGTGATATTTTTTTCTATTTTCTAGAGTTCGAGGATTCCAAATAGAAACATATCTATCAAAGAATTTATTTGCTTGATCTAAATCAAATTTTATTGTTCTAATTTATTGTGTCCATGTTAGGTGCATTTGGAAGCCATATAAAACCATGGACATGAGCTGAACCCTAGTGTTTCCACTCATACCTATACCAATAATATTTTACTTGCAGTAGTTTTCTTCTGACTTCTTTGCGGAAGATTATGAATCTTTGGTGAATGTATAAGGATTTTATGTGTGGGTTTTGAACAATATTATCTATCAATTTTTTTCTTGAGATTTGTATTGTTGGCTTTGTATTTTGTGTGAACAATATATATAGATCTGCCCACTTTGTGTCTGTTGAGCTCAATGTGAAGAAAAGTGTAGGGGTCTGTAGTTGGTGTATCATGGTTGTTAAGTCCACTCGAGTTTTATTCCAATAAGATTGTGTGCCTCTTATTGAAGTTCCAAAGTACATAAGTTGATTGGCTAATTGATTTTTGGGGACATTTTGTAGGTTTTATCGAAGGAATTCAATTTTTTTTGGCACCTTTTCTTGTAAGATTGATTTAAGGAAAATTGGAGCTCTTTGTTGGCTACGGTGTCTCATAATTAAATTGTAAATGAAATAGCAAAATCTTACATGCTTTCCAAACCTATTATCATAGTACCTCAGTAAATGCAAAGCATATTCATGCATGTGAACTTTTATTCTTCTTGGTTGTAGAGGGTGTGAACTTCCATTTTGGAATAGTGTGGGGAAAGCCATGCTTAATTGGCCCTTAGTGTTGTATTCATTTATTAATGATATATTAATTTATGGCTATGGTACGTTGTTTGGTTCATTTCTTTTCAAGCCTAGCCTTGCCTTAATGGTTTGAAGCTTGTGTTGTCCATTAGGAAATTTGGAAATGAATGATGATGCATTATGTAAGTCTATGTCATCGTT
Organism: Chamaecyparis obtusa; assembly: GCA_027943335.1. Taxonomy (NCBI): domain Eukaryota; kingdom Viridiplantae; phylum Streptophyta; class Pinopsida; order Cupressales; family Cupressaceae; genus Chamaecyparis; species Chamaecyparis obtusa. Next base: position 359,259 of record BSBK01003051.1, on the reverse strand, counting down.
AAAGGTAGGTTCAAATTTGATCATTGTTGTTGTGGCTTGTCATTCTATTGGAAAGTTGTGGAGCATGTTTGATATATCGGTGGTTTTTTTAGGCAATAAGTTGAGTGCATCAATGTCAATGTCAAAATTGTTGTAGTATGGGCTGTTTCAGATTTTGTGTTTCAGTGCATTCAAAACATTGTGTTTATTGACATAGCAATCATAATTGTTTTCTTGTAGGTTTGTTTGGTGTATAATAACAAGTTCAAGGTCTTGTAACCTTCTGGGAAAAAAATGTGCAATACTTGAAATATATTGGGGGAAATTTATAGTATGACCACTATATTTATATTGTCCTCCTCTTCCATGTGTCACTTGTAATACTGGGGTTACTCTAGCAATAAGAATTTCTTCTACTTGGGTGAGAGTTTTTAGGATATTTGGTTGTTTTCCAAGGTCCAAGTTGTTTGCATGTTTTGACTTGTGATAATGCATCACTGGGTTGTCAAAATTGTTTCATTGATTCGTAAAACTCTATTTTGAAAGTATTAGTTCACATAAGAGTAGGTACTATTGGGTGTTGTGGGTTGATCAAGTTGTGGATGTTGTCTATATTTTATGAGATTGGTATTGGTTTGTTCTATTTTTTCCTTTTCACTTCATTTATTCTGAGTTTCTCTATTGTAGAGGCACAACTATTTTCAAGGGTACTGGTCTGACTTTGTGTGAAGTGTCATTTATTATTTTCTAGTGGTATGTTTTCTATTATTTGAAGTGGTGTTTCTATGTGTACAGTTGACTTTTACTTTAGTCTTTGGAGATGACGCCTACCAAAAATTTCTTCCTTGTGTCGATTGTAATATGTTTTATTTTTTTCTCTCTTCTTCACTTTATTTCTTTCTGTGGTTGAAATCAACATTTGTATTCTCTAAAATATTAGCTACTATTATGATACAGGAGAATTCTAGGGTACTCGGTGAATCTGCATGGTGTGGTGTTGTTTTGGTTCTGTGTTACTGGGTTGCAGCTTTAACTGACAGTCTTGGTTATTGAAGGAAGCCCGATTGCTGAAGGAACTCGGTGAAACCTCTTGCACTCGGTGGAGCTTGTACTTGGTGATTCCTATGGTGCTCAGTCGACATGCTTTCTCATGATGCTTGTGTTTCTCGGTGATGCTTGGCATGGTCGGTTGTTTCATTGGTGCTCGGTTGTTTCTCTAGTGCTAGGTAGTTCTCGTTTACCGATTGGAGTTCTTCGAGATTTAGTTGGCCAACTTGGTGCATTTATTGTTGGTATCTTTTGTTGTATTCTCCTATGTAGATCTAGAGGCCGACATAGAGAATTAATTATTTGTAAGGCTATTTGAGAACTGACTATTGTTGCATTTAATATTTGTTTGTAGTAGAATTTGACTTGGCTTAGGAGTTAATTATTTCTTCTAGCCAACTTTTGGCTGAGGAAATGTATTTAAGGAGTGTTTGGGTAGAGGTGTTTAGGAGTCAGTAGATTGGTAGAGAAAGAAGGACAGACTTGGATCCTGCGAGATCTTGAAGATTAGATTGTTTATCTGATAGTTGTAATAGCAAAGCTAGTGGTTTTCATGCTTGGAGACAAGGAGATTTCTTGGAGGCTTGCAAGCTCAAGTTCAGATCTACCTTAGTGTTTCCATCAGTTTTTGATTGTTTCAGAGATGGACTAGTTAGAGGATTTGTAGAAATACTTTGATTGATTTTGGCCCTAACTCGGAAGGCCTTACATCTGGGCATGTTAATGAAAATTTAGTTAAAAACATTGTCTTGTTGTGTTATTCCACATTGTGGTCTTTGTCTGCATGTTTGGACTATCCTTAATTGGATCCTCCTTACTTGTCCTGCATCAGGTGGTATCAGAGCTCGAAGAGCTTTAGTATGTAAACTGATCTCTGAGTTGAGACTATTTACACCATGACCTTGTTGGTGAATTATTGCTTTGGGTTTTAAAAAATCTTGAAGGCTGCCTCCGAGAAGATTAGACCCTAGAGAAATTGTAGATCTTTGTGATGCTGTGGAATCAAAGATTACAGAGAAAGTTAAATTTGATTTAAGATCTGAGATGGAATTGATGAAGAATGACATGATTGTTCAGGTCATGAGAGGTATTGCTGGTATGCTGAGAAATCTTGGTACTGATGATGGTTATGAGGAAGCTGATGAAGACTTTAAAGCTGCTGGATCTAGTGGAGATGACCAGAGAGATAGATCTGGTGAAGATAGAACTGGTCGATTACATAGATCTGGAGCTGGGTTAAGTACTAGCTATCAAATGGAAGTTTCTACTTTCTCTAGTACTTTGAGACCCGAGGACTTGATTGATTAGATTGGTGAATTCAAAGACTTCTTTGAGCTTGAAGAAAATGAAGATCCTCTTAGAGTAAGATTGGCATAGACTAAGTTGAAAGGACATGCTTCTCTTTGGTGGAAAGAATTACAAAGAGATAGAGAAGATGAAGGTGAAATGAAGATCAATCGGTGGAGGTTGATGGTGACTAAATTGAAAGCTAAGTTCATACCTGCCGACTATGAGATTGACTTGTTTAAGAAGTTGTAGAATCTGAAGCAAAAATATTTGACTGTGGAGGACTATACCAAGGAGTTTTATAAATTGACTATTCGGTTTGGAAATAGAGAACTTGGTAAAGAAAAGGTAGCTCGGTATGTGAATGGTTTGAGATTCAATATACAAGATGAGCTTGGTATGCTAAAGATTGATTCAGTTGAGGATGCTTATTAGTATGCTATGAAGGAAGAAGATAAGTTGAAGAGGAAACAAAATTGTAATCCACAAGGGAAGGAGAAAATTGATCACTCGGTGATGGATAAACCAACTGTTGAAGATGAACCAAAACTCATGGAATTGAAAAGGAAGATAGGTAAGATATCTTTAAGGGTACTTGTTATAACTGTGGTGAAGAAGGACACTGATCTTTTGAGTGTACACAGAAGAATTTTGGTGACCGAAGGACTGTTGTGGTAGATGAGAACATTCAGAATGAACTTGAATCTAAGAACTTGCTAGTTTGAGAACATTTCTTGGTGCAATGGAGGAACTTTGTCAAAGGAGTAATTTGTTCAAAACTCGGTGCAAGTCAGGAGGTGAACTTTGTGATGTAATTGTGGACAGTGGTAGTACTGATAACCTTGTTGCTTAGGACATGGTTCAGAAAGTTGGTTTGAAGAGGATGAGACATCCTTATCCTTATTGGATTGGCTAGTTGCAAGATGTTCATGCTCTAGAAGTGAGGGAGCAATGTCTTGTTAATTTTCAGATTGGCTAGTATAAGGATCAAGTGTTGTGTGATATTGTGCAGATGAATAGTTGTCATATATTTCTTGGTAGACCTTGGTAGTATGATTACAGAGCTATGTATGATTGTGTCAAGAATGTCTTTACTATTGAGAAGAATAATAGGAAGCTTTCCTTGATGCCTTTGTTGGATACAACACTCGGTAGGAGAAACTTGAGTTTTGGTAGCTGTGATGAGTTGAGGAATTCTAAAAGGATGGACCAGTATGGAGAACAAGCATGTGTGTTATCAAGGAAAGACTTGAAAAGATAGAGGAAGTTGAAGGGGAAGAGTATGAAAGGTGAAGAGTTGAAGGGCTTGTGTGTGAAGAACCAGTTTGGGGTTTATGTGCTGAATCCTAGACTATGTTCTTCTAGCTTATGAGAACATCTTTTCAAAACTTGAGTGTCTGATGCAAGGACATTCTAGGGTACTCGGTGAATCTGCATGGTGTGGTGTTGTTTTGGTTCTGTGTTACTCGATTTCAGCCTTAACGGATGGTATCAGTTATTGAAGGAATCTCAGTCACTGAAGAAACTCAGTGAAATCTCTTGCGCTCAGTGGAACTTGTACTCGACAATGCCTATGGTGCTCGGTCGATGTTCTTGCTCGGTGATGCCTATGGTTCTCAATCGATGTGCTTGCTCAATGATGCCTATGTTTCTTGGTGATGCTTGGCGTGGTCAGTTGTTTCATTGTTGCTCGGTTGTTTCTCTAGTGCTTGGTAGTTCTAGTTTACCGATTGGAGTTCTTGGGGATTTGGTTGCCTGACTTGGTGCATTTATTGTTGGTAAATTTTGTTTTATTCTCCTATGTAGATCTAGAGGCTGACATGAAGAATTAATTCTTTGTAAGGCTATTTTAGAGCCGACTGTTGTTGCATTTAATATTTGTTTGTGTACAATCCGACTTGGCTTAGGAGTTAGTTATTTCTTCCATCCGACTTGTGGCTAATGAAATGTATTTAAGGAGTGTTTGGGTAGATGTTTAGGAGTCAGTAGATTGGTAGAGAAAGAAGGACATACTTGGATTCTGTGAGATCTTGAAGATCAAATTGTTTATTTGATAGTTGTAATAGCAGAGCTAGTGGTTTGTGTGCTTGGAGATAAGGAGATTTCCTAGAGGCTTGCGAGCTCAAGTTCAGATCTTCCTTAGTGTTTCCATCAGTTGTTGATTGTTTTAGAGCTGGACTAGCTAGAGGGTTTGTAGAAATACTTTAATTGTATTTGGCCCTAACTCGAAAGGCCTTACAACTAGGGATGTTAATGAAAATTTAGTTGAAAACATTATCTTGTTGTGTTATTCGACATTGTGGTGTTTGGCTACATGTTTGGACTGTCCTTAATTGGATCCTCCTTACCTGTCTTGCGTCATATTAAAACCCCAAAAGAAAAGAGAATAAGAAATGAAGAGTTTAATTATCTGTGGAAATCTATAATTTTTCCAAAACTAAAAATTGAAGATTTGAAGAGCAGCAACAAACAAATCAGATTTTAAAATAAATTTGATTAAGTTGTATTGAATTAATTAATATGCATCTAGTGTATAGGGAAGAAAAATCACAATAGAAGTTGCATTACCTGCCATGTAACTAAAATTTTTGTTGTAACTAAATCATAACTGTAGAGGAAGATTTTGAAAATGAAATGATTTAAAATAAGAATAAAAATGAATAAGTGAATTTTTCTGAAATATACTAAAATGATGGAAAATTTTGAAAACAAAAAAAAAAAGTTTTCTTAATCTTCTATGCTTGTATTCATCCTATATTTTCTCATAACTCATAAATACCAATTTTATTTAGGATTGAAAACAATGCAAGGATAGTTCCTAGGCTCTGCAAATGAGTGGTTTTGATAGGGAATTTTAAACATTTATTCTTCAATTTTTCATTAAATTTTTAAAAAACTTTTCAATGACATGCAACCTGAATCTAGTGAATGCATGATTTGCATGGCTGTGTAAAGGAGATAAAATTTCATATAGCAAAAGTCATCAATACATTTTGAAGAATACATTTCATGAAATAGAAAAGAAGCTTTTGACAAAATCCTCCTTACCTCAGCAAAAATGGCAACCTTAGAACTGGGTATGGAGATCCATCAAAGCATAAATAAGGGACATTTTTATTTGATATACTATTTTAAAATGTTCTTGTAGACATGTATGTACAACACAGAAAAGTAAACAAGGTTTTTAAATTATTTGATACAATGAATCAAATATAAATGTGATCTCATGGACTGGAGAATGGGAGCTTTGGAATAGGGTATTGAGATCAGTCAAACCATAATGTAAGGGTATATTTTTCATCAGATAATAGGTGGAAATAATTTGGTACTTGGATGAAAAATCTGAAGGAATAAACAACTATCTCTCATGGACTATAATGGTTGCAGGATTTGGACAAAATGGATTTATTTTGGAGGCTTTAGAAACTTTCAAGAAAATGGAGTAAGTAATGTGAGAGATGAAAGGATTCTTTGTTACTATAAAAAAAACTAAATCAAAGAACAACCAAAAGCGGCAACAACATCCCTAAAACTTTCTTTAGACAAATTAAAATTCTCCTTATGCAACCAAGTACATTTATGCATGCAACAAAAGAGTCGCTAGTAAATAAATTGTTTGGAAAAATAATTGATGTATTAATAAGGAGATTCTATCTTGAAGCCTCTTGTTTACCAATTTAATCGAGGATGGCTAAAAGAACATGATAGTAAGGCATAGTCTCAAAGACCCTAAATAATAAAATAGGGTTTTAATATTAAATCTACCCAAATGGAGGAAGATAACTTAAAATTAATTTCACAATAAAAAATATCTCTACAAAAAAAAATAAAAAAAATAGGGATGTAACACTAGTTATTGCAATAATATCATGTACAAAAATGGGCATAGATGGAACCACAGAGCCAATGCCTTCATTTAGAAGATACCAACGTATCATTTTCATAATGAAATAAAACACAACCTAAAATTAAGTTGTTTACAGATTCCAAAAAAAATAGAAACCATGGAAAAGAAAACTATATAATATTAATTGTAATAAGCTAATTTTGGACTACATTTTTCATTTAAATATTGCTTTTAAAAGAAAATATCACAACTGTACTTTATTTTTTATTTGTTTAAATAGTTCTAACCTAGGGAGATGGATGGTTCATAACTTCTTTATTTGGAAGCACAAATTTTTCATATTTCAACAAGAAAAGACTTGCTTTAAGTCTTGAAGTCCACTTGTGTAGCCTTCATGATGGTAGTTTTAATTCTAGCTTCAGAGTTGTACAAATGATTTGTTATTGATAGGGTGAATATGAAACTATTGAAAAACATAGCTTTGATAATGCCTTCAGGAGTTGTGTCAACTTGGGTATCATACCATTGTTGGAAATTTGTCTATACTGAAGTATATGACTTGATATAGTGTTGTCATTATGGCAACAAAGTCAAAGAGCAGTTTGGAGATAGTGCACTTAGTGTAAAGATCAAAATTTAGTTAAGTGTTGAAGACTAGACAATATACAGAGTTCCAAAAGCTCAGAGCATCAGCGCACGTGTGTACAGATGAATTATGGTATGCACCTTGGAAGTTAAGGTTGTTAGACTATACTTATGCTTAGTCTAAGAGCACATAAGTAGATATGAAAAGATATGAAAGTTACAGTCAGTTGAAGTTGCACAACCAATGTGTGGTAGCAGCGAACAGAGCATGGAGCCGATAGTTAGCTTTTTGGTTTGTGATTATAATTTAATGTTGTAAAGGCCATGTGCCCATTGTATTTAGGTTTCCAACTTATGTATATGTATAATTGTAAGCATGCTTAAGCCAATTCATTTGGAAGCGTTGTTTATAATTAGTTATAGGGCCGACCTAATTGTTTTGTTTGTATAAGAGCATAAATATAAGGTGTGCCCATTGTATTCAGTATGGAAGTGATAATAGAGTTGTGATAAGCAGAGAAGACGTATGCGAAGTGAGCATAAGATGTATTAGATCTTTTCTAGAGGTCAAAGCATCAACGCACCAAAGGAACTGATCTGACAAGTAGTGTCACAGTGAATAGTTCACCTGCAGATATAGTGTGTATCTGAATCAGAAGGTTGTAGCCTTCACCATTTGAGCAGTGAGCTCTAGGATAGTGAGTCCACTCCCGTAACAGGGATCATTGTAAAAGACTCCTAACAGGGTTCGACCCTTAACAAGGTCTACTGTACTTAAAGCATTGTAAAGCTACTCCTAACAGGGTAAAGGATCTTCTAACAAGGATCACAAAACACTAGTGCATATTATTAGTGGATATCAAGTCCCACTGGGGTTTTTACCTATTTGTGTTTCCCCGTAACCATATTGGTGTCATGTTTTGATTTCATGTTTCATGTTTATGTGAATGTTTAATTCAGTTCTTAAGCATTTATGTTCAACATAAAGACTAAAGTAAAAAGTTAAAATACAATGAACACTGATTCATCCCCCCCCTCTCAGTGTTCCCATTCCTAACAATTGGTATCAGAGCTCTGGTCCTTAGCAAAGAAGTTTAACCACTTGAGGAGATCATGGACAAAGCGGATATGAAACATCTGAAGAAAATTACTGAAGCCGCTCTTGAAGACCTGGACAATTCAGAAAGAGAAATTGAAGAACTAAAAGAAAAAGTTAGTGATGCTCAATTAGTTATCAAAAGACTAAGAAAGGATTTGAAAGGACGCTCTAATAGTGAACTTGAAGAAAAAGTCAAGAAGTTGAGTGAAGAAAATGCATCCTTGTTAAGTCAGCTTGGAGAATTTGATGACAAACTAATGAAAAATCAGGATGTCTACAATGATCAAATCAAGGAGAACCTTCAACTGAATGAAGAACTAAGGGAAGCTAACTTAGAAATCTTGGAGCTAAATAATATCAAAGAGAGCTTGGAATCTGAATTGAAGAAGTCAAAGGATCATATTGACAAATTACACACCAATGCTGAGTTGGTAGAATCACAGTTGTATGCAAGAAGAATCAAAGGAGACACTAGCTGCATTGGATACAATGAAGCACAAAATCAGATCGATAGTATGGGAGCAAGAAAGGAGTCACAAAAGAACTCTACTAATGATGAGAAGACTAAAGATCAAACCAAAGACAATGGTGGTCCTCCTAACAATGAGTGCAAGCAAGTAGAATGCACTTGTTTTTCTTGTAACAAGCATGGACACATTGCAAGAAATTGTATAGAGGTAAGATCTTTTAATGGCTACTATTATTCATGAATAGATATGGTCATAGAGCTATGAATTGCAAGACTAGTAAGAAGAATAGGACTCAGCAAGATCAAAGAAATTAGAATCAGACAAATGTCAGAAGTTCTTAGAATGTTACATGTTAGATATGTAACTATAATGGTCACTCGGCCAGAACATGCAAAATGGTGACTCATGTCAATGTGCCAAGGAATAATAGACCTCCAGTCATTTGTCACTCTTGTAACAAGGCAGGACATATCTCAAGGTTCTATAGATCAAGGACGCAAGGTCAGGAAAGTCCTAAAAAGACTGAAGAACTAGTTTTGGATCTTGAAGCAGAAGTCAAGTTTGTGAAAGCCTCAGAGAATGCGAGCTTGATTTGGTCTGAAGGAAAGAAGGACAAAGCTGATGAGATTGTATTGGATGCATCCCAAGTGGACGCACCCTCTACATCTGCATAAATGGCCCTCAGGGTCATAGGGGGAGCTAATTTAGCTTTAGACCCCTACGTGGCTAGTATACTCATCCTCAAAGTATGCACCTTTGGACTTAAGCTTTTAGAGTGTATAGGAACCTTCGTGCAAGAGTGCACATGCTGATTGTTAGCGGAGCTCAAGTTTGAAATTTTGAAGTGACAGCTTGGTTTATATGACATGCATTAATGGTAGATTTTTCACTTTAAAATACACATAAGTCATTTGATTTCTCATTGCATTCAAATTCAGAGTGATAGAGAGCAGAAGGAGCCTTGGAAGTTGTTGTGAAGTCTTGGTGATTGAATCTATCAGAGATTTGCTATAGTTATCAGTGCATTTGATTGGTTGTAGTAACCCTAGCTCATTGTGCCGATTCAGGAGCCGTTAGATCATCTCTAAGTTCAGTTGGAAAGCAATTAACAAGTAAGCCATGGCCACTCCCATAGTTTTTGATGTTGCTGAAAAGAAGAGATACATTTTCAAGAGGCACCCATTTAAATCAACCCTAGATGATTTAGAGGGAGCTTTCTCCCACATGCTGATGGGCGTCATGCATGTAGAAGACATAAGGGCTTACATCTATTATAAGAAGGAACCTATTGGACTAGATAGGTTAAGGGTGCACATGGACACAATTTTGAAACCAGACAAAACGTTCATGGATGAATACACCAGATTGAATGATCACCCCATTGTTGAATATGCCATGACATATGAATTCTATGAGACTGAATGGATAAAAATCTTGTTAAGCAGAATCCATGATGATTTGTTTTGGATTGGAGATGTTCCAGTTAGAATCACAAATGACCTAATTCATGAGATGACAGGCCTTTCTAGGATAGGCGTCATCCTTCCAGTGGGCAAGGATGTCAGAAAGATGGTTGAACAAGTATGTAAATCTAGAAGTGATAGGCGTGGCATGACTATTGAGCCTATTGAGAAAGCAGACATTAAATTGATGTCAATGATATTGGGTTATAAGTTTCATCACACCAGCAGAGTGAATAGTGTGTTTGCGGGCACTATTCTAGCAGCTATCAGGCTTGTGCAAGAAGATGCAGAGTTCAACTTGTGTGAGATCTTGCACACACAGTTGATAAATCACATCAAGGCCATCAAGCATGACAAAATAAAGTTATTTAGGTTTGGGTCCCTAACCATCTATATGTACCTTCATATAGTTGGTAAAGTGTCAGACTTGTATCTAGACAAGTCCATTCCAACCATGCCACATATATCAAATAAGGCATGCACTGAGAGCACCTTAAGAGACTATATAACCTTGGAATTGAAGACCTTTAGAGCAAGAATGTAGATGAGGTACAAGATTCCTGAGAATATTATGGAGAATTATAAAGACACAATATGCTTTATGGTGGAGACAGACACTACATGTATGGAATTTGTTGAGCCTAGAACTAAGAGGATTCATCCGCTTGGGTATGAGGTAGAGGAACAAATTATTGAAGCCTATGCACAGCTATTTCTATTAGCCCCTAAAGATGATAATGAACCTAGGTAGGGAACCTATGAAGAAAAGACTAGAGAAGTTGATGCTAAGTTGAACAGTACTGCAACAAAAAGAAAGGTTGCAAAGGTCACATCTAAAATCTTGAGAATACATGGTGTATCTCAAGAAGACCTTGATAAAGCAAGGGATGAAAAGATTGCCCTAGAATTGAAAGGTGTAGCAGCAGAGGAAGAACAAGCAGATCCTAAGCTGAAGAAGATAAAAACTGAATCAGATGACAGTCATAAGGGTAAAGAAGATAGTACTCCTTCTGCGCCCAAAGATACTCCTCTAGAGTATAAGCCTTTATTCAAGAGGAAGAAAGAAGCTAGCACTAGTCATCCATCCTCGTGAGCATTAAGGAGCAAGAAAAACACTCAAGCACCTCCTCAAATAAGATTCAGACCTAGTCTTAAAGTTTTGAATGCAAGAATTGTTGATGAGGGAAGAATTGATCAAGTAGGGAAGTTCTATGAATCTTACAGTGAGATTGACAAGTCAGAAATACATAGTATGATTGTCAAACACATGATCAAGTTCAAGAAGATAGTCCTTGAGTTGAAAATAGAAATTCTAGATAAAGTATGGGATATTTTAGAAAATCTAAAGAGACAAGAAAATGAAGATCTAAGGATCAGAGAAAAAGTATTAGAAGACACTCTGCCTGTATGTTCTATAGAAGAAGTGGAACTAATATTGAATTTAGTGAAGCTGCACCTAAGGACTAAGATGAGAAGTCTTCACATCATGAACAACGACTATGAGCTAATTACAAAGGAAATAGAAAAGGCTTTTGAGAAGGTGTTATTAGAACAACAGATAAAACCACCTACTGCACCCATCTCTCATGCACCCATTAAGGAAGATAAAGTGGTGGAGCCCACTAATGTACCAATGACAGGTCCTCAGGACTCAGTGCCCATAGTAGAAACTCAAGCAGAGGCAAACAAGTCTGCGCCCATGATAGAATCACATGAAAATAGCACTATTATCATAGATAATGTGGAAATAGCCATGGCGGCTACTGATAAGGATTTGGACAAATTTGAGGAAGCATTTGTCAGGACTGAGGAAGCTAAAATCTTATGCAGCAGTACACCTCCCATTCAGCAAGAAGAAGTACTCATAGAAGATGTTTCTGATGAGAAAGAAGAAGAGAAGAAAGAAGGAGAAAAGGAAAAAGAAAGAAAAGATGAAACTGTTGTTGAACTGGTCATAGTAAAACAAGAAGTGGTGATGGACAACACTCCCATCACTCCCTCCTCAGCATTGTTGTCAAGTTTGACACCTGACACAAGCAGTTTGGACTCTTGGAAAGAAGAAGACCTGATTAAGTTTAGTGTCCTGGCTTTGGAGAAGGAAAAGGAGAAGCAAGTCATGAGAAATCCTCTCCTTGTGGAGTCAGTGAATATTTTGAACAGTTTGTTGCCTAAAGATAAGAAAGTGCAAAAGGTACATTCAGTTGATGATGTGAGCATAGTCATCTCATAGTTCAAAGTCAAATTTTCTAGCTTAGAAGAATCTACAACCATAGTGGCATAAGAGAAATACTTGAAGAAGAAACTCAATGAACTAATGAGCAACTTCACACTTGACTTAAGTTCACTTAAGTCTGGTCAGGCATCCTTGAAGGAATTTGCAAATCAAGGAAGGAAAGTCATTGTAGAATCCATGGATCAGGATAAGTTCACTGATGCCCATCTTAAGAAGATCAAAGATGTAGAGGCAATGATTGAGAAGGTGAAGAATTCAGTGCTAGACACATCCACTGATGTGAACATGTGTAACAATTTGTATCAAGGATAGTTGGATATAATTGAGAAGGCAGAGAAAGAAATGGAGAAGATAAGGTCTAGATAGACTCAATTGAGGAATGCACTAGACATTCTCAGTCAGAACATAAAGGAGATTGATGTGACCATGATAACCTATGATCAAAGTCTGAGCACAGAATTGGAGAAGATGGAGAAGCTTCAATATGCATTATGCGCCCATCTACAGATAGTCAATTTGTTAATAACCTTTTGGAAGAAAGAGATCTAGAACCTCAAGATTGCATATCCAGATGTTTTCCCTCAGTGAGTAAGTTTACATATAGTTTTTTGATGCACCTTTGTCATTAATTTCAAAGGGGGAGTTGTGTATAGAATATGGAGTATATATATGTATAGGAGATATAAGGTTATGTATAGAAGACAAAAATTTTTGTGTAAAGGTACAATTAGCAACTTGGCCATATTCCTTTGTTGCCATCAATGACAAAGGGGGAGATTGTTGGAAAGTTGTCTATACTAAAGTATATGACTTGATATAGTGTTGTCATTATGGAAAAAAAGTCATAGAGCAATTTGGATATAGCGCACTTAGTGTAAAGATCAAAATTTAGTTAAGTGTTGAAGACTGAATAGTATACAAAGTTATAGCAGCTCAGAGCATCAAAACACGTGTGTATGGATGAATTATGGTATGCACCATGGAAGTTAGGGTTGTTAGACTATACTTATGCTTAGTCTAAGAGTGCATAAGTAGATATGCAAAGATATAAAAGTTACAGTCAGTTGAAGTTGCACAGCCAGTGTGTGCCAGCAGCGAACAGAGCATGCAGCCGACAGTTAGCTTTTTGGTTTGCGATTATAATTTAATTTTGTAAAGGCCATGCGCCCATTGTATTTAGGTTGTCGACTTATGTATATGTATAATTGTAAGCACGTTTAAGCCAATTCATTTGGAAGCATTGTTTGTAATTAGTTATAGGGCAGACCTAATTATTTTGTTTGTATAAGCGCATAAATATAAGGTGTGCCCATTGTATTCGGTATGGAAGTGATAATAGAGTTGTGATAAGAAAAGCAGAGGTATGCAAAGTGAGCATAAGATGTATTAGAGATTTTCTAGAGTTCAAAGCATCAGTGCACCAAAGGAGCTGATCTGACAAGCAGTGTCACAGTGAACAATTCACCTGCAGATATAGTGTGTATCTAAATCAGAAGGTTGTAGCCTTCACCATTTGAGTAGTGAACTCTAGGATAGTGAGTCCACTCCCCGAACAGGGATCATTGTAAAAGACTCCTAATAGGGTCTGACCCTTAACAAGGTCTACTATACTTAAAGCATTGTAAAGCTACTCCTAACAGGGTAAATGATCTTCTAACAAGGATCACAAAACACTAGTGCAGATTATTAGTGGGTAACAAGTCCCACCGGGGTTTTTACCTATTTGGGTTTCCCCGTTACCATATTGGTGTCATGTTTTGATTTCATGTTTCATGTTTATGTGAATGTTTAATTCAGTTCTTAAGCATTTATGTTTAGCATAAAGATTAAAGTAAAAATTTAAAATATAGTGAAGGCTGATTCACCCCCCCCTCTCAGTGTTCCCATTCCTAACAACCGCAACATGTACAATTCTCTACCAGGCATGTGTAGTACATTCCCTACTACTTCATCAAAATAATCAGCCCAAATGTCACTTGTATGATCTTGGATATTTACTTGCAAGAGGTATTTGTGTTGGAAATTTGTCTAAGTAGGATATCAAGTTGTTGTCATTATGGCAACATATAATCAGTATGAAGATTGCAATATGATAGCAAGTAGTTATGATAGAGCACAAGTAAAATTGTCTAAGTATAAGAAGCATTTTCTAGTCTAACCAAAGACAATTTCAGATAGTGATGTTGATAGAAGTAAGTTTAGTGGATGCACACTTGAACATGGATACTTTTTTGTATGTTGAAGACTCACCTCAAAGTGCAAGTCTGTACGACATGTACGAAATGAATTATTGCAAGATTACAGAGACATAATTGAAGCTGACAGGACAGAGAAAGAAGACAGAATCAGTATGATAGTTAAGGGATTATTTTGTTTATCAAAATAATAACTTAATCATATAAGAGATGACATCCTAGATGTTAACCCTTGGGTAGTGCAAGTTAGTGTGTATTTTGAAAAGTTCTTTATGTTTAGTAAAGCCGACTGTAAAAGTTATTATTCTTAATAACTTGTATAAATGTAAGACATATATAATGCAACAATAGAGTGTGGTATATACATGCAAAAGAAATTGTTGCGAAGTTGTAAATTGTAAAATTCAAGCAAGAAGACTTTGTATATGTAAGCGAAGAGATAGATCAAAATAGGAAAGCTATTCGACAGCAGTAAAAGGTTATATACCTTACCCTTTTTGTAATCATAAGTCATTGTACATTACATGTTTGGGCAGTGAGCTCATCTTGTAATCATTCTATTTGTTCTACCAACTCTTAGCAGGGTTGAGGCTTCTAACAAGGCCTTAAGTCCTTTAATTAGGACAAAGACACTATATGTATGTAATAGACTCCTAATAGGGTCAACTTCCTTTACCAGATACTTTTGATTAGTGGATCATTGTGGGTATCAGCCCCACCAGGGTTTTCCCTTGTCCAGGGTTTCCTCGAGAATAAAACATGGTGTTATGAGTTCATTTGCTTTATTGCTTTGCATGCTATTTAGTTTACTTTGTTTTTCAAGTATCAAGTTAATATGTTATATCCATAATTTGGCAAAAGTAAAAGTTTGTAGAATATTGATTCACCACCCCTCTAAGTATTCCCTACTTCTAACAATTGGTATCAGAGCTTAGTTACTCAGAAAATAATTATTCAGAGAAAGCCTAGCAGCTTGAGTAAGATCTCTATGGATATGGAGCAACTACAAAAAAATCTTGAAGAAGCTCTTGAACAGATTGATATGCTTACTGAAGAAAGAGATAATCTAAAAGGGAAATATGATGATGCAAAGAACTTCATTGAGAAACTAAAAGAAAAGGTGGAAGAACTGAAATCAAAGAAGGAACCTACAATTCAAATTGAAGATTGTGATGAAATTTCAAATCTGAAGAATGAAAATGAGATCCTTAAGCATGAATTGAAGATTGTAGATTTGAAGTTAAGTTTGAAAGATGGAAACAATAGAATGAAACAAATCTGAAATTGACAATATATTTAAGAGATACTTTGTAAAGTGACATATGAACCTGAGAAAACCAAATTATAGTATGCTGAACTTGAAAAGTACAATACAATTGTGAAAGGTGAACTAACTCAGTCCAAACAACATCTTGAAAGACTATATTCCAGCAATGAAAAGATTGATGAACAAATGTCTTATCAAAAGACATATTATGATACAATTGGTCTCGGATTCAACTCATATAAGATAAGTAAAGAAAGAAAGGAACCAGATCTGAAAGTCTCTGAGAACAAAGATGAAAAGAAACCTGATGAAGTCAATAAATCTGAAGACATACCCAATCCACCTAAAGAAGATGATCAACCTAAAGGTACACAAAGAGAATTCAAAGGTAGATGTTTTGCATGTAATACTTTTGGACATATGAAGAAATATTGCACAGGTAAACAATTTAAACCACTAAATGGTTATTGTTATAATTGTCATGGTTTTGGACATAGAGCTATTGAATGTAAGAAGCCTAGATCTAATGATAATAATAGTAGTAGAATGTTTAGAGATACTAACCATCCAGATAAGAGATCTACTGAAGATATGAATAGAAGAAATGGAGTTGTGTTTTATAGATGTAACAAGATTGGACACATTGCCAAAAATTGTAGATCACAAATCAATCGGACAGGACCGAGATATGGAAACAATGGAATAGTTTGTCAGATATGTAACAAATTTGGTCATATAGAAAGGTTTTGCAAAATGAACAACATGAGAAATCCCAACAAAAGGAACTACACAAGAAGAAATGAGAATGCAAGCAATAGTCAAAAGGGATGCTGTAGTAATTCAGAAAAAATGAAATTTGTTAAAAGTGCAGATCAAGGAGATACATTTAGCACACAAGGTAATCAGACAGGTGAAGTATCTGATAGTAAGTGTGAACCTCTCCCTAACCCATCTCAAAGCACTTAAATTAATAAAGAATGCATTAGAATAGGAACTAGGATAATGTAGAAGTTAGAGTAGAATGAATTGAGTCTTGCACAATTAATGTAAGGTAGTATGTGATGTATTAATGCTATGGTTAAGAGTGCATGAGCTAATATGAATATATGCAAGTTTACGAGAAGTATGTAGTTTTGCAAGAAAATAGGAACAACTTTTTGGAAAGAAGCGGCAACAAAATTGAATGCGATGTCTGAATTGAAAGGTTAAAATCTTATGATCGGTATTAGTTAATCATTCAAGCGACTACAAGTGATAAGGAGATCAATAAAATGGTGATTGCAAGTAGTTTGCAAGATTTGGTAAAATAATTTTGTGCCGGATCTATGCAAAGCCCTAAATCATGGAATTGAGGTATTTTACTAAGAAAATCCATTAGATAGTTAAAGAATTTGTAGAAGTCATGGATGTATCATTTATTCACAACATAAGAGATACAGTTAGACCTGGAATCAAAAGAGAACCAGTAGAGCCCTTAGAAGAAGACCCTAGTCTTGCTTTATCGACCGTTCTAGATAGAGATATGCATTTAGAAGATGTAAAAGGCTATTTGAAATGAAAGTTGAAACCATCAGTGACAGTAGTGTGATTAAGGAATATGAAAAGATATATAATTAGGATATGTCAGTGAAAGTAGGGTTTGAACATTTAAAGGAAAATGAAATTGTGAAATACTCATTGCACTATGAATTCCAAGATGATGAATGCATAAAGATAATTTTAAGCAGAATTCACAATGGGAAATTTTGGTTAGATGATAGAGTAATAGACATCACAATAGACCTAATTCATGAAGTAACTAGTTTGTCTAAATCTAGAGTTATACCTTTTAATGAGAAGAATGTAAAGAATACAGTACTGGACAACACCAAATCATCTTATAACAATAGAGGAATTGTAATTAGCAAGATAATTCAAGATGATGTTAGATATGTGTGTAAGATATTAACATCTAAATTTTGTGCTAATTCTAGAGAAGATGACATGGCAGCTTATTTGATGTATGTAGAGAAAGTACAAGTTGATATGTGTGAAATCTTAAGAATTTAGTTGTTTGAGAACCTTGAAAAGATAAAGAAAACCAAGAACTCACAATTCAAATTCTCATCTCTGATCACATACATGTTTTTTCATTTGTTGAGAAGATTTACATACACTATTGAAAAATATTGGAATGATAACAGAACTACTATGGACAGAATCAACAAGGTGTATCTTAGACACCTTATAGACAAGGTTAATGAAAGCGCAACCTTGGTAATCAAAACATTTCAGAATCAAATGAGGAAAAGATCAAGGATACCTTAGGCTATAGTAGAAAAGTACAAAGATGAAATATGTTTCATGGTTGACTCTGACTTTACTTTTGTTGAATCAGTTGAACCTAGAGTAGAGTTCATAGATCCACTTGGATATGAAGTATCTAAAAATGAGATAGAAGAATATGTGAACAGATTGCTTAAAAGAAAATTGGATGCAAGCAGTTCTAGAATTAGAACTTATGAGGAGAACTTTAACTCTGCAAAGTCTTTACAAGAAGAAAAGTTATCAAAGAAAATAGTGGAAAGCATTATCAAGAAAATCCTTAAGGATATAGGAATGTTAGAACAATAATTTCTAGTGGCAAAGTAGACCACAGCAGCAATAAGAGACATTGGACAGAAAGAATTTTTGTCTGTTCCACCCCTATCATCAGTTGCAGCTCAAATTGAAGAAGCCCAAGTTACAAAAAAGGTAATAAAAGTTGAAGAGATACAAGAAATAAGGAAATCTACTAGATTGTCCACCACTCCTCCAAAAAAAAGAGTTAAGGAAATGGAAAGTGGGCCACAAAAGAGACAAAAGACTATTTTCACCCCTGTTCCAAGGTATGTATCTGAAGTAAAAGATGATGAAGAAATTGGAAGCAATAAGAGAAAATGGAAACCAAAGATAGAGAAAGTAAATGCTTCAATTATTAATGATGGAGATTTTTCTAAGATGAACAAATACTATGAGTTATATAATTTTTTAGAGAAGTTGAACTTAGAGAATGCAGTTGTCAGGCATATGATATTGGCTGATAAGAAATTTGATAGTATTCAAGGAAAGATACCAGATGAACTTTTTGAGAAATTAGTGAACAGAAAGAAGAGAGTAGTTGAAGAAGACAATAAGATTAGAGAAAAATTTGTGAGAAAGCTCTGTGATATTACAGATGAAGATCATTTCAAGGAAATAATGAAAGATCGTAGTATTCACTTAACAACAAAAAGAAGAACAATTTTGATAATGGGAGGAATTTATGAAGAAATTAACAAGGAAACTGTTCCAAGGCAGTTGTAAAGGTAATGACCACGGGTGTTAGTAAGCACACAAGTGTAGTGGATCAAGCTTTGGAAGCTAAGCACCAGAAAAGTCCCTCTCCACCACCATCAATTAACATTGAAGATGAAACAATGAATGTGGAAGGAACAAATATTACACTGGATAGTGATGAAAATCCCTTCAGCAACCTTGAAAACATTGTTGATAATTTGGCTATGGAAGAATAGGACATGACAGTGGTAGAGGAAGAAAGGAAGAAAACAAGAGAAGAAGAGAAAGAACAAGCAGAGATTCAAGTAAACACAGAGATAGTAGGACAGAAAGGAGCACAAGGACAAGCAAAAATCAATCCCACTCCTAAGATAGCAATAGAGAAACCATAGTTAGAATCTATTTTTTCTAATCATGGAAAAGAAGTTGATGATGATGATAAAATTGAGTTGATCTCATCCTTAAACAAAATCATTGGTAAAAACAAGAAAGTGAAAAGCCTTGAAGGATCATTGCTTGAAGTGACAGAAAAGTTGCACAGTGTTGTAACTAGTCAGATATCAGAGGCAGATCCACAAGTCAAAGAAAAAGTTGTGAAAGCATTTGACAATGAATTCACAAATTTATCAGACATAGCTACAATAAAGGCTTAGGCAGCCTATGAGGCCAAAATATTTCAAGATATATGTCAGAATATTAGAAATGATATTAATAATCAGGATGTATGTATCAAGGAACTTAGAAGAATTTTAGATAGAGGAAAAGCCTTGTACATTCAATATACAAAAATAGAGAATCATGTATTATATTTGACAGAGAAGATAAAAGAAAAAGAGATGAAAATTCAAACAGAAGCAAATCTTTTATGTAGCCCAAATGTGAAGATATCAGATCTTGAGAAGAAAATCAGTAAATTGTATGATGAAATAAGAATTCTTAGTGAAGAAAGAGAAAAGAAATTGAGAAGATTCTCTCTACTAAGAGAGCACATTTCAATTAAGATAAGCATCATTGAAGGCCAATTGGAAGAATGTCTTTCATCCAAGAAATCTTATGAGAAATTTAACTATGCAAACCTTCATGCATGTGAAATAGCATCTTATGGTTTATGTGCACTACTTAGTGTTTCAGATACCATTAAGAAAGCATGGGAGAAGGAGATAGAGAGAATAAAAGTAAATTTTGCAAATTGTGTTGCAAGCCTACCGACTTTGAAATTTTTTAATCAAAGGTAAACATTTTTGTTACACAATTTTGACACCCTTTTTGTCATTGTTTTCAAAGGGGGAGTGATAGCATAAAATTGAGTATGATATATAGATATATGATATGAAATATATTCATAGGGGGAGTATAGATATTCAGAAGATATTTTGGAGAATATTTTTTGAATGACCACAATTTTGAATTTTTATATGACTTAGCCAATTTTCTTATATGTTGGCACCAATGACAAAGGGGGAGATTGTTGGAAATTTGGCTTAGGATATCAAGTTGTTGTCATTATGGAAACATATAATCAGTATGAAGATTGCAATATGATAGCAAGCAGTTATGACAGAGCGCAAATAAATTGTCTAAGTATAAGCAGCATTTTCTAGTCTAACCAGAGATAGTTTTGGATAGTGATGTTGATAGAAGTAAGTTCAGTGCATGCGCACTTGAACATGGATACTTTTATGTATGTTGAAGACTCACCTCAAAGCGCAATTCTATACGACACGTACGGAATGAATTATTGCAGGATTACAGAGACAGAGTTAAAGCCTACAGGACAAAGAAAGAAGACAGAATCAATATGATAGTTAAGGGATTTTTTTTTAATCAAAATAATAACTTAATCATATAAGGGATGACATCCTAGATGTTAACCATTGGGTAGCGCAAGTTAGTGTGTATTTTGTAAAGTGCTTTATATTTTGTAAAACCGACTGTAAAAGTTATTATTCTTAATAACTTGTATAAATGTAAGACATATGTAATGCGAAGATAGAGTGTGATATATACATGCAAAAGAAATTGATGTGGAGTTGTAAATTGTAAAAGTCAAGCAAGAAGACTTTGTATATGTAAGCGAAGAGATAGATTAGAATAGGAAAGTTATTCAACAGCAGTGAAAGGTTATATATCTTACCCTTTTTGTAATTATAAGTCATTGTACATTACATGTTTGGGCAATGAGCTCATCCTGTAATCATTCTATTTGTTCTACCAACTCTTAGCAGGGTTGAGGCTTCTAACAGGGCCTTACGTCATTTAATCAGGAAAGAGACACTATATGTATATAATAAACTCCTAACAAGGTCAACATCCTTTACCAGATACTTTTAATTAGTGGATCATTGTGGGTATCATCCCCACCGGGGTTTTCCCTTGGCCAAGGTGTCCTTGAGAACAAAACATGGTGTTATGAGTTCATTTACTTTATTACTATGCATACTATTTAGTTTAATTTGTTTTGCAAGTATCAAGTTAATCTGTTTTATCCACAATTGGGCAAAAGTAAAAGTTTGTAGAATACTGATTCACCTCCCCCTCTCAGTATTCCCTATTTCTAACAATTTGTAGTTGCACTTTGGAATGATCTTTTTGCATCTACTACAAAACCATGTCTTATCATTATTTTCAACACATTTTTTCTTACATTCTTTTCCATTCACATCTAGTGGGCATGTTGGGTAGCAAAAGAATCTTGCTTGATGAATTTGATAGTTTCTTTTATTGTAACCTGTAAGGGCTCTATCATTGTTGTGCATTGTTGGAAGATAGTTGCAATTGTGACCGAATTGGTTATTCCATTGGTCTTTTTGGAAAATATTGAAAATGAAGGTATGTTAATATGTTCTCCTTCAACCTTGGAATGTAGGGCTTCAGCTTCTGGTATTGATGGTTCTATTATAAATACGGTTTTTGTTGTAGTATTTATGAGCTTTCCTTTAAAATCAGCAACACGCCCATTCCTAATAGCAAGAAAAAGAACCTTTTAAGAATCCTTCAATTTTTTTATCTCATCTCCCTCTTTTAGATAAATGCCCCCCATAAGTTGACATCAATGGACAATAGTGACATGTCCATTAACTTGAGTCTCCTACGTTGTAATTTAGTTCCATCCCTTCATCGTATTGTGAAGGTTTCTCCAACACCGAGTACGACCCCAATAATATCTACTAAAGTATTGTTGTTGATGTTTGCAATCTCATTAATTGGCTTAAAGTTGTATTGAACACTAGCAATAGCTAATTCATCATCACAACATTTCAATATTGATGTGTGGTCAAGAGTGATTTCCATGTGGCTATTCATCTTGTTGTATTTGTTGTTTTCTTCTTTGAGTGGTGAACCTTTTGAAACAGTATACATGGCACCTATCTGCGCTCTATCATAGTGCAATTTTACAATATCATTGAAGAAAACTATACGGGTCTCTATGCCTTGATTTTATAATATGTCAAAGATGAAAACTTGGCCACTACCTCGTTGGTTATTAAATTGTTTCATTTTTTTATGGTTGTGACCCTCCCTTTGATTGTCTAGCTGCTTTAATATGGATTTAAATCCTTTCTAGGGTTGGTACTTTTAGGCAGTGGTAGTTCCTTGTGATGTACGTGGATACCAAATTGTGTGCTTTTGTTGGGCAAGATAGTTGTTTTCTCTTCTTGCATCTATTCCTCTTGAGACTTATATAGATACTTGGGTGTCCAGATGATTTGATAGTCTCAGTGGATGATTTCTAGGCTGAAGATGATTATGGTCCTATTTGAGGAGGTTATAAAGATATAGAATTAGTTATCATTATTAGAAATGAATAAATCAAATCTCTATGTGGGTGAAGATAGAAAATATGAAGGCCTACCTAGAATCTCATGTGGCCTAAAAAATATAATTTTTCAATGATACTATAAATTGTATTTTGAACATGTTTGAGAAGAAAAGTTCATTGGATCTCTCAGGCAAAATTTCTAATTGCATGTGCTTGCCATCAAACAACACAATCTTGTATCAATCCATCTGATCGTGAAAGATAGTTATCCTCTTGATTCCTTGAATGATAAGATTTGAAGAATTGAATTTGTAACAAAATCTCCAGTATTAATGGAGTGTATTGCATTGGTACTCAAGAGTGCTTTCATTTTAATGTCCTAGAACAAAAATCTCCAATTAAGTAGTTTTTTGTCAAGCTAACTGATATTTATATTATTTGGAAGTTATAAATGTATACATATAGAGACATTTTTTGTTAGATTCATACTGATATATATGTGTAAAAACATATGCACATATTAAATAATAATGATAAAAGAAATTAACTCCAAAATAGAGACTTATACAAACATACCTATAAATAGGTATAAGAAGAATTTTGAATGCATTAAACATAGTTGTTCAAAGGTTATAAATGAAATTTTCAAAAAGCGATGAATGATAACTCACTGTATATATGCTCCCTCCTTGGTTGGAACATGTATCTAGCTCATTTCCTTTGACATAGTATCCTACAAAATATTTGATACATGAATGTATACATAGAAATTTAGTTACATAGAGATTCATATGGATATATACATGACATATGCATATATTAAATAATAATGGTAACAAAAAATAACTCCAAAATAGAGATATATACTTACATGCATATAAACATATCTATAAGCACAATTTTGAATGAATTAAATATATATTTTTGAAGATAATTAATGAAAATTTGAAACACGATTGAATGCTAACTCACAATATTTATGCTCCCTCCATGCTTGGAATATACATATCTCATTTATTTTGACATAGTATCCTATATGAACAATCAATCAATAGAATTGAGGTATATGTTTTAAGATCTTCAAATTACTTGAATTTCTAAAACTAAAATCCAACTTCAAACATATATATATATAACAAAGAGTTTCTATTTGCTATATATTTTTTATAATTTGCATCATTGGTCATTAGGCATAAAAGCTTAAATTTGTATTTCAGATATGTTAATGGTTGTAAACAATAATATTAATAGCATTTTTACTTTTAGATCATTAAGTTGCACCTATAATTATAAGTGAAAATCAACTTAGGACCAAAAATTTGTGTTAGCTCTTTTACATAATTGCAATTTTAAATGAAAATGGTTCAACGAGCTGAGGTAAAAAATCTATAAGACAAAATATAGTCATTCCATAATAATAGCTCTTGCCTCACAAAAGAGATCTTATATTTTATGAATGAAAAAACTAATTTGAGTATGTTAGATGGTAAGGATAATTAGGTAGACAATTCTAAAGCAAAAATATAACTAAAGAAATCTACAAATAGGCCTTGACCCTCGATCCGGAAAAAAACCATCAGAATAGAAAGAACCAAAAATAGTTGTGGCTAACAATGCCATTTAATGCATGGGTGCACTATATGATCTACAAGGCATTTTGGCTCCATGACCTAGCAGATCCTTTGACAAATAGTAAATAACAACATCCTAATCATTGATCAACTACCAACTCCATTAATCACTTTGGTGATTTGAATCTATAGCCTCCATGAAAATGAAAAATAAGTTTAATGTTCTAAATAATAGGTCTTACATACATTCTAATTGAAAACGTTATCTTAGGGTTTGAAAGGACTGAAAACTTGAAGTTGAACCCTAGATTGATGGTGTGTCCAAATAATAAAAACTTTGATTAGGAGGTAAGGTGAAGCTCCTTCTCACAATCAATGACTAAGTCCAAATTCATTATACAAATTCTTGAATAGAAAAATATTAAGAATTCCATTTAAAAAGTTCAATAGAGTTTTTCAAGGATGCTGTTAAGCTCTATCCAAAATGTTCTTTTGATCAAATTTCAAAAAATGGAAAACACAACAGATTTTCATGAAATTTTCAGCATCTTTTCTTCATAATCTATACATTTTGTGATCGAAAACCATAAAAAAATTGCAAAAGAAATCACTGTATTTTTGCAAATCTGAAAAAAAAAATTAAAAAAATTGACTTTTTAACTATTTTGGTACATTTTGGATGGAGTTTAGCCCCTACAGTTTTTTAATAATGATGGGTAGTACTAAAAATCATTGCTTACCTCTATTGTCTTTGGTAGTGATGCAGATTGAGCTCCACGTATTCTAATTTCACTCAATTTCAACTCAAATGCATTCCTTCCAATAGCTCTCCTGCACACACTTTTGGGATAAGCTAGAGAAAAAAAAATTGATTGTAAAACTCAGTCCCAAATTAATACCGTCGGGTTGAGAAAGAAATTACACACATGCGAGGATAACGAACTGATCTAAAAAATTGGTTGATTTAAAAAGAAAATATATCAATTTTTAGCCTTCGCAGATACAAATACATAAACTACAAAATATTTCAGAATCACTTTTCAAAAAATTTAACAAACAACACAGAAAATCATGATTGCTTCACACAAAAAAATAGTGTCATATCCAGAGTAGTGAAGCTTCTCAAGCACTAAAACCATGGAGTAGTAACATACAAAAGAAAGAATTAATTGTAAAGAGCATTAAAAACCCCAAACACAAAATAAGACATACATCCTAAGAATGTAATTTTTGTAAATCACCATTACTATAATAGATATAGGATCATGTTTTAATAGACCAAATCTTCATCCTGTAAGAAACTAATTGTTATATTACTGTTATTTTTTTAAAAAATCTATAAGAGGTCGAAACCGAAGGATTTCTATTAATAATAATAAGTAATAATAGATAATAAGTTCATAACAAAATTAGTCCCATGAAGTTTCAAATGTACTCCAAAGAATGAGCAATCTAGTCATTATGCTATAGACTTAAAGATGCCTAAACTAAAGTTCCATTCCTTACCAATCCACGACCAAAATCCAGAAATACACTTCACCAAATAATAACATAATCTCTGCAGGCCAACATCCAAATGATGCCTTGTTCATTAAGTATAACAACAATCATAATATACATTGAGTTATTACCCATATAAAGTTAAATTTTTAGAGCAATCAACAATACTATAATACATTGTCTGTTGGGTGTTCTGTTCCTACGGCTAGTAGTACTGTGATGGATTATCTGCTGAGGCTGTTGGGTCTACTGGCCTCTTTCCTACCAGTTTTGCTTCAGAAATTCCTCTTGGTGCTGGGAAGTCTGGTACTAGCTGTGAGGCCACTGTAGGTTCTATCCAGACTTCTCATACTGGTTCTATGTTGGTTGGATCTTCTCCTGCCTCTGACTGGCAGGGAAAAGCTTCTTTGGTGGAGGAGGGATGGACTGCTGTAATAGGTAAACATAATAAAAGGTCCCCTCTACATTTTGATATGACACTCCATTCCCAGAAGAAGGGAGGTAAAGGAAAATCTTAGGTTGGGTGTTGTTGTAAAGCGTTGGCTTTACACGTTTGGATTTAGCAGCTTGAGATTTTCTATTTATCTTTTGTGTGGCTGCTACATTGTTTTGCTGGATTTGTGCAGCTGGTATTTATACTAGTTTTATGTGCTAGGAGGCACTGTAAGGTTTTTTCTTTTTTCCCCCAGCTATTTCTTTTAGATCTAAGCTAATTCTTCCTATCATTCCAAGGGTTACAATTCCCTTCAAAAACTGTTTGTATATGGTTTCGGGGCCCATTCAAAACCTATTTTTACCTTAATAAAAAATAGTACTATAATACATACAAATTCAAGTTAACCAAATGAGTCCTCGTCTTGATAGAACCATTTTCTCTTACTTCTAAATTAATGCTAACTACATTCATAGTGTTATAGATATAAAGAGGAGATAAAATAAGGAGATTATTTTATCATTCACACCAAATTTCAGAAGCCAATGAAATCTGAAAGAAAAATCTACAAGCTACCAGTACCATAAAAGTGTTAAGCTCATAACTATAATCATTGAGTCTCTATAATAAACTGAAATATAATTGGCCATACAAGTGCTACATCTTAATCTGCATCCAAGATTTGTCCAAGTGGAGAATAGTAAAGAAAAATTCTAAACTAACTATCCAATTAGTTCTTAATTTTTGATGAATAATGTATCTTTACATCTCTCTCATCTGCTAGCTTATTTGCCAATACAAATTACAAGATTAAATAAATAGAAAAGGGAAATCCAACAGAAATTGATAGTGATTATAATGTGGCTGGGGACAATGATGAAAATGTATATAAAGATAATTAGGTAAGTCTTTTTCCATGATTTTAGTAAGTTTTATTTTTTGGAATCTCTTTAACTTTGGAATTTTTTGTGTTTTTATCTCTTTCCCAACATCTATCTTGTCACAAACACAAGTAGCAAATATCATCAAATATTTTTGAGTCATGTCATATTGTATGGCTTCTACTCTTAAACACAAATAGAAATATCATCAAAAATTTCATTTATAAATCTCATTAAACCGTCTTCAAGATTTCATCTATAACTCTTATTAGCAAGTAGCAAGTAGCGTAGACAAAAAATTTGGTTATCTTGGCTATGGCTACCTTCTGTTTGGGACCTGTTGAGGACCTCCTCCATAATATAGAGAGAATCATGCTAGCCTAAAATGATTCCCCTCTACTTTTTGCATAGCTGTGAGTGATAGTTGAACAAGTCATCTAAGAAGAAACCTACTAATTAGAGAAGCTATTTAAATTTGACAATGAATCATTGATTGAAACATTTGAAAAACCTAGCTGCACAATTAATTTTGTGAACATCTGCAATCACTTCATATAATTCTTTGAAATACTATATAGGGGGAATTTTATCAAATAGATAACATGGTCTATGATTCTTCATTTTGACTGCATATATGCCAACACTTATTTGAAAGCTTCAAATGATTTTGTACCAAATCTATTTTGGCCCATTTCTAGGTGCAACCCATAGTGGGAAAAATATGATCTTGATCATTCTCTCAATGTTTCCCTCAATAGAATATTTAAAATAAAGGACAAAGAATCCAAAAGTTCCTTCAATCACAACCTCATTTCACAATTTCATTCTCAAGAACTAGTGTTGTCAATGCTATTTGGATTGGTGAATACCAACAAAATCTACGTTTACTCTAAATGAAACCAATCCACTCAACTCATAAAACATCTCTATACTTCATCAATCTATTGTAAACATCACTTTAATGGCTTTCTAATATCATCATCACCACTTCGGATCACAAAATGGCCATTGTATTTTTAGATGCACGCTAGGAAATGTTAAGGCATTGGCATCAATCTAAGCTAGTAGCCCATGCCATTTTTCAAACCCCAAGCAACCATCAAAAATAAAAATCCATCGTTACTTTAATAGACCCTCCAAAAGATACAAAAAGGTAGTCTTAAACAATAATACCAACATCAAAACACCATAACATGTTGCATAGAGAAAATATTGAGGAAAAACATACACTGCACTAATCAACATCATAAAAAATGCTATTTGGGCATGCTATAAGAGAGTATCCAAAACAATGAACAATCATTACAGAAATACATGAACATAGAACAATGAATGAAGCTCCATTCATCAAGATAAATTGTAATACAATTCACAATCAATACTAAATCCTTGAACCAAAAAGTGTATTCAAACATGGCAATTGCCTTCTCATTTAACAACATAATATGGAAATCTAGACCTTAGCTACACCTTTCAAAAAAAATTGTATTTCTTAGAGATGGGTGAAATGTCTCCTTGATGTAGAATAAATCTAGTACACAAGGAGAATTCTCATATTTCTCTAGACATCTCAATGTCAAAAAAACCCATTATCGAGAAAATGTTAGCAATAACAATGCACCAACACAACTGAGAGGGGGGGTGAATCAGTTGTGTGACAAATCTTAAACTTAAATCCCTTTATAAACTTATTACTTTAAATAAACTAAAAAAATAATGTAACCATAAGAGCATAAAAAAATCAAAACACCATAACACAAATATTTGTTGTCGAGGAAAACCCAATTAAGGGAAAAACCCTAGTGGGGATGGAACCCACTAATGATGCACTAAAATATTGTATCCCTATTAGGAGACCTAGCCCTTTTAGGAGCTAATTATTACACTCAATACAAGTCCCTCTTAAAGGACAAACCCTGTTAAGAGTCTTTTCAACCTTGATAGGAGTTGATTACAATAATAGGCTCACTACCCAAGAACACTACCCAAAGTGAAGGTTAAATCCACCTTCTAGATCCACTATCAAAATAAAATGTATAAGAGTATACAATGATAGTAGTGAACTAACTTACAGTAACTAGCTTTTCCCAAACAATTCCAATGAAGTGCTCAATGAATTACCTCTTCTCTACATCTATCAGACCTTCCAACAATAAGTTTACAACCCACATTGTCATCTACAACTTTAAGGAATGACTTTCCTTTATAAAAGATACAACAAGCAATTAGGTCAGCCTATTAGGACTTCCCTATTGCAAAAATAAATACATAGACCCTTGCTAAGATACACATGGTATCTTAAACAAGTATACAGAAAATACAAATCATCAAATGTGTTCCAAGATTCGCAATCCATTATAGAAATCTTTTGAACGTGTTATCTCTTTTGGTCGGCCCCAAATAGGTTTTTGCAAGACCATACACTTCATCTGACATGACATAGATCTCAGCAACCTAAGAATCTCATAGAATATTCTTCCATGTGTCTACTTTCTTTCCTTAATATTGCATACCATAACTCATGTTTGCATCCAAGTTATCCCAAAAACTCAAAGACCATCTCTTTCATAATACTCTATTACTGCACTACGATCAGTCTTCACCAAAACAATCACAACCCATGTAAAATAATATATAATTATTTGTGACTTTAAACATAAGCTCTGCACTCATCCTTCATCACAAATATAATCTCCCATATTTTGAAATGTCATACAATGTCCTTACCACTCTATTGGCCTACATGTTCTTGTCATAATTAGTTTGTCTGATGAAACCAACTGAAACATATCTTGATATCAATGATAAAACATGAATGTCAACACCTCAAATAACAACAATTCCAACAATCTCCCTCTTTGGCATTGATGTTAACATATGTGAAAAACCATCAACCCAAAAGACCTTCTTAATGACCTCTTCAACACTCCCCCTAACACGGTAATGGTTTTTCATTAGTAACACTCCCCCTTTGACATCAATGGAAAATGGGTGCTAAGTTTCTTCTTTTTCTCCATCTCTGCACATCTCACCTCTACAAGGTGTATCTGTTTCAAATCTTCATGTCTGTAACAATCCAAGTTCTTGATCACCTAATTGTGCTATGTTATGTTCTATTTCATACAAAGAGGAGTTTTCACCCCAATCATACCTCTGAGATATTCAAAGGTATCTTTTGGAAAATATTTTGTGAATATATCTTTTATTTTCTCCTTTGTATTGATGTACTCCAATCTGACCTCCTTTTCTTCAACCTTGTTTCTTAAAAAGTTATATTTGATTGAACTATGTTTAGTCTTTGAATGCATAACATGATTCTTTGACATGTTCATGTTAACAAGTTCTTCAAAGTTCACCACTATGTCCTTCAACATTTGCTTCATCCACACAATCTGAGTACAATTTATGGAAGCAGCCACATACTCTGACTTGGCAGTAGAATGAGTTGTACAAAAAAAAAATTCTCAACCAAGAGACCAACCTTTTCCAAAGGAAAAAGGCTCCACCACTTGTGCTCTTCTTGTCATCTACACTTCCTTCCCAATCTGCATCAGTATAAGCATGTAATGTGAAATCATCAAATTTATCATACCATAAACCATATTCTACTATTCCTTGTAAATATATGAATATCCTTTTAATGACAACAAAATGAGTCTCCTTAGGATCATCTTGGAACCTCACAACAATTCCAATTACACTTGCTATGTCTAGCCTAGTGTGTGTTGAGTATTGCAAACCTCCAATCATGGACTTGTACTTTATCTGAAAGACACTTTTAGATTCATCAGTATTTGAAAGATTACACCCAGTCACCATGGGTATCCCAACATGTGTTTACAATCCTCCATTCTAAACTTCTTTAGCACCTCCTTAAGATACTTGGTTTGTGAGATGAAAATACCATGTTTATTTTGAATTATTTGCAAACCAAGGAATAATTTCATTTCACTAATCATTGAAATTTCAAACTCATTTGTTATTTCTTCAAAAAACTTATTTCTCATCTCATCATTACCTCCAAAGATAATTTCATCCACAAATACTATAACAATCAAGATACTATCTATACTAGTTCTCAAATATAGATTACTATCTACACTACCTTTTTTGAAACCAAGATGCAATAAATACATGTCAATTCAAGAAAAATAGGCTCTTTGTGCCTTCTTTAGTCCATATAAGGCCTTCTTCAACCTGCAAACTATTTCACCATCTTATGTCAAAGGAAATCCATCAGGTTTTTCTATGTATACTTCTTCCCCAAGATCACCATTCAGGAATGAAAACTTCACATCCATGTGATATACCTTCAAATCTTTATGTGTTGCATAAGAAAGGAACAATCTTACTATCTCGAATCTCGCAATAGGTGAAAAAATTTCTTCAAACTATATACCTTCTTGTTGTGAATAGCCCTTTCAGACTAGTCTAGCTTTATTCGTCACAACTATGGCTTCTTCATTCATTTTGTTTCTGAAAACCCATTTGGTTCCAATAACATTTTTGTCCTTGGGCCTAGGAACCAATTCCCAAGTGTTATTTTTCTTTATCTAATCCAACTCTTCCTACATTGCTTTAATCCATAATTCATCTTTACAAGCCTCATCAGTAGTCTTAGGTTCATCTTGCGAGATTAAACAAAGCTCATTTCTAGCCTTAGACCTTGTTTTCATACCTTGATTAGCATCACCAATAATTTTATTTTCAAGGTGGTTCATAAAAACATACCTTTGTGTTCTAGGATATTCCTTTTGTTCACTTAAGAAAACATGTACACCATTGTCAATCTCAAAAAAATTTCCTGCCTCTTTATTCTCAGTCTTGTTCTCATGGATTGGATCACACTCACACATCCTTTCTTGAATCTAAAACTTCTCATCAATCTTCACATTATCACTTTCAATTATTTTCATCAATCTCATATTTAAACATTTATATGCCTTAATTTTAGTGGAATACCCAAGAAAAATACCTTCATCACTCCTTGCATCAAACTTTCCTATTTCATCATCTCTTTTGATATAACACTTGCTAGCAAAAATTATGAAATACTTCATAGAAGGAGTATGACCAAACCACAGTTCATAAGGAGTCTTACCAATACCCTCTCTAATCTGAATGCAGTTAAAGGTGTAGAAAAAAATATTAACTTCTTCTCTACAATGCATGTGTGCCACATTGCCTTCAATTAACATAGTCCTCACAACATCCAATATGGTTTTGTTCCTTCTCTTTGTTATCCCATTTTGTTGTGGAGTTCTAAGTACAAAAGTCTATCTATATATGCCATGGTCTTTTCAATATGAATTAAATGTGCATTAGATGTAAATTCTCCACCTCTATCTAACCTCAAGTATTTTATCTTTAGACCTGAATCATTCTCAACTTTTTCCTTATAAATCTTGAGCTTATCAAAAGCTTTATATTTCTCTAACGAAAGCAACCCACATCATTTTGGAATAATCATCAACAAAAATAATAAAATACCTTTCACTGTAGTAGGAACTTGCATTTTTAGGATCACGTAGATCTATATGCACCATATCTAGCTTCTACTGTACTAAAAATGATTTTCTCTAAAAGTTTCTGTTTGTTTGTTTCCCCATTACACACTCTCTTCACATAGTGTTAGTAGGTTTGATAGTCCTTGGCAGATCTTTGACTGCATTTGTGTTGCTGGCCTTCACAATGTTGTCAAAATTGATATGATAGAATCTTTTATGCCACAACCAACTATCATCTTCCCTAGCCACAAAACAATTAGCTTTCATAGTAATCAATTGAAACACGTTACCTCTTATTTTTGTGTTTGATGCAATCAAGTCTCACTTCTGATAATACATAATTTCCCATCCTTGAATTGCAAGTGGTAACCCTTGTCTACAAGCTATCCAACACTCAAAAAGTTATGTTTAAGGCCATCAACAAACAAAACATCATTAGTGTTAGTTTTTCCATCAAGAGAGATTGATCCTCTACCAATGATCAATCTAGAAGTGTTATCACCAAATCCAACCACTCCACCATGATATTTTTTTAGTTGAACAAACTTTTCTTTATTAATAGTAATATGATGAGAGAAACCAATATCTATAATCCATTCTAATTTATTTTCCACATGTGACACTAAATCTTTCTCTTCATGAACAAGCTCTTCATCCTTAATTGCAAAAAATCAAATCTCATCTTCATCATTTACAGAATCATAAGAAACACCATCACTAGAATAATAACATTCCTTATCCTTCTTCAAAAATTTAGGTTTGTGCTTAGGAACCCTAGTAGGACATATGGATGCAAAATGAACAATTTTGTTACAATAAAAACATGTAAGGGGAAACTTGCCTTCAAACTTTCCCTTACCTCTCTTTTCCCTGTTTGCGGTTAGTGTCACAAGCTCATCCATCTTTCTCTCTTCTTCCTCTATTTTATCCCAATCATCGGCATATTCTCCAAGCTATATGTATTCCTTCTACCTCTACAAGTTCTCTCAAGGCTCGATAAATTCCTTTTGTCATTATGAATAGTAGCCTTAAAGGAAGTTTCCACTTTAGGTAAAGCTTCATCTAGCTCTGCAGTCTCAAAGGTGGTTAATTTAGCAATCAACATTTCTTTGTTGAAGTTCGCAGTGAGTGGAATGATCTCCTCAATCCCCTAACATATTCTCTAACATTCTCATCATCTCTCATTCCCAAGTTCTCCATCTCTTCTTTCCAATTCTAAAAATTTTCCCTTTTAGTGGATGTATCTGCTTCATGCAACGCTTCTAACCTTGTCCAGATCTTGTGTGTCGAATTTAGTTCCTTAACCCCTGTGAATTATTCTTTTGAAAGTGCATTGATCAATTCTTCCCTTGTAACCATGTTGCAATGAAACAATTTCTTCTCATCTTCAATAGCATTAGATATCTTAGATTTTACCTTGAGCTATTCATTTCTTTTGATAATAATCTAGTAATCAATTCCCATGTAGAGAAAATGAGTCCTCATCTTGTTCTTCCAACTGTCAAATTTTTCAGCATCAAACTTAGGGCTCTCCTTCCTGTAGTAATCCATATTAGGATCTCCTCAAGCGGTTAATCTTTCTATCTAAGTACTAGAAGCTCTGATACAAATTGTTAGCAATAATAACACACCAATGCAACTTAGGGGGGTGAATCAATTGTGTGTCAAATCTTAAACTTAAATTTCTTTATAAACTGATTACTTTAAATAAACTGAAACAATAATATAACCCTAAGAGCATCACAAAATCAAAACACCATAACACAGAGATTTGTTGTTGAGGAAAACCCTATTAAGGGAAAAACCCTTGTGGGGATGGAACCCACTAATGATGCACTAAAATATTGTGTCCTTGTTAGGAGACCTAGCCCTATTAGGAGCTAATTATTACACTCAGTACAAATCCCTATTAAAAGATAGACCATGTTAGGATTCATTTCAACCCTATGAGGAGTTTATTACAATAATAGGCTCGCTGCTTGAGCACACTACCCAAAGTGAAGGTTAAATCCACCTTTTGAAGGTTAAACACACCTTTTGGATCCATTGTCCAAATAAAATGTATAAGAGCATACAATAATAGTAGTGAACTAACTTACAGTAACTAGCTTTTCCCAAACAATTCCAATGGAGTTCTCAATGAATTACCTATGCTCTACATCCAACAAACCTTCCAACAAAAAGTTCTCAACCCACATTTCCATTTACAACTTGAAGGAATGACTTCCCTTTATACAAGATACAACAAGCAATTAGGGTGGGGTAAAAGCAAAAAGTTTTGTCGCATTTCAGGCTAACTTATCAACATAGCTAAATTTGAGTATTTCTAACTAAAATTATTTTTTGTCAAACATATGGTCTAGCTAGATTCATTCTAGCTAAGTTACACAAGTGCTTCAACTTTTCCGATTGGAAATATCTATTAAATGCATGTTTTATACCAATTACTAAAGAAATAAAATTATTTCAAAAAATTGATGTTTCAATAACTCCTA
This sequence comes from Chamaecyparis obtusa, assembly GCA_027943335.1. Lineage (NCBI taxonomy): Eukaryota > Viridiplantae > Streptophyta > Pinopsida > Cupressales > Cupressaceae > Chamaecyparis > Chamaecyparis obtusa. Next base: position 324,343 of record BSBK01003051.1, on the reverse strand, counting down.
CTCTTTTTAATGATATTTTTTTACAAATATAAAAATATCTTTTTTAGAGCACAGAGTCAAGATTATTATCATATAATTTTTATAGTATTTTAATTAGATCTAATATACTATAATTTCAAAATACTGCAAGTAGGTATTTTAACATTTGAGAACAAGCTGCTTCAAAAATAGAAAAAAATAGTAAAGCTTATCAAAAAAATTGAAATTTTATATTTAACACTAGAGGAGAGAGTTCTCTTCAAGAATGTGTAATTTTTTTTTTGAATGGTGTAGATTGGATAGGGAAAATTTGGTGGGAGATGAAAACTATCGATTTCAGGTATGTTTGACATTGAGTAGTTATAATAGAGAAAATATACATTGAAAATTATTTTTTCTTGTTTTCTGCACTAGCTATACATTTCATCTATAACATATTTTGAAATCAAAGGAAAAAAAGATTATTTACATATGCTTTTTTGGTGGGAACAAAACCCTCATTTTTCAGCATTTTTCAGCAAGTAAAATATGGACTTAAAATTTTTTAAAACTATGTGAATTCCACTTTAAAAAAAAATTAAAAAATTATAGGCATAAACTTCATCCACTTTTACACATTTCATTAGTTTAGATCATCTCCAAATTCTAAACATAAATTTGTCATTTTTATGTCGTTAAAGTTAAAAAGTTTGTGTGATGTTGACCTTTTCCTTTATAAAAGTGTGACACAACTTTGTTCTTTTACCCAGCAACCAATTAGGATGTCCCCAATGCAAAAATAAATACATAAACCCTTTCTAAGATACACACGGTATCTTAAACAAGTATACAACAAATATAAATCATCAAATGTGTTCCAAGATCCACAATCCATGCTAGAAACCTTCTGAACACATTATCTCGTCTAGTTGGCCCCAAGTAGGTCCTTGTCTTCCACATGCTTCACCTAATGTCACCTAGATCCTGGTGACCCAAGAATCTCATAGAATTTTCTTCCATGTGTCTACTAGCATGTCTTAAGCTTGCATACCATAACTCATTCTCATATCCAAGTTATCCCAAAAACTCAGAGACCATCTCTATCATAATCCTTTGTTACTGTACTATGACCAGTCTTCACCAAAACAATCATAACTCATGTAAAAGAATAGATAATGATTTGTGACTTTAGACATAAGTTCGAAACACATCCTTCATCACAAATCTAAGATTGCATATCCTGAAATGTTGTATAATGTATGTACCACTCTGTCATACCTACATGTTCTTGTCATAACTAAACTATCTAATGAAACCAACTGAAACATATGTTGACATCAATGGAAAAAAACAAATGTCAACAACTCAAATAGAAACAATTCCAATAGAAAAAAAAACAAATTAAGATTCCATTATCATCAATCAAGGCAAATGAAATGGATTTTTCAAGAATTGTTTGTTCATGACTTGAAATAATATTTAACTATCAAATAAACAGAATGTTAAGAGATGGAAAAATCAAAAGTCTATGATAAAGAAACAACCCTAATCATAAAAATGGACATAAATGGGCATACCTTGAAATTATTTTGTTTCTTTTGAAAATCCAAGCAATATTGGCTATTGCAATTTCTCCATATATAGGTTGTTGGGGTTGAAGATAAATTATATAACAACATAAAAACTAGAGGATATGATAAGGGCGACCTAAAAAATAGGGCAACCTAAAAAAAACTAAGGTTCAAAGAGGAAAAAACAGAGTTCAAATGAACAAATAAGAGATAGTAAGGCCAACTGACGAGGGAAAAAATCAGAGAGATAAGAGCCCAAAATAGCTGAGTATATCTGTTGATGGGAAAATTTATTAATGACAGGGGCTGACAACTTTTGACTAAAAATGTTATATTATAGGAGAAAAGATCCCACACAATGCCTATCGGCTTAAAAATCAATTTAGCAGAATTTAAAATATAACATTTATTAATTATGTTTTATCAATATCAATTAGAAATAAATAAATTACTCTATAAGTTAAAAATTTAGGATACTAATTGTCCAAAGGTAAATTATTAAAACTAACCCTTGAAATAGAATTTCAATCATGGAGCAAAATTACTAAAATAACTAACTTAACTACCCTGCATATAACATCTAATTAAAATCAAATATATAAGTAACAATTTATATTTCTTTAAATTTTCTAAACAAAATTACTTCTAAATTCTTCTTCCTAACCAACCTAAAAAAATTCCTATTCTAATTATGATACGCTTAAAGAATCAAATACAACTTAAAATATTTTAAATCAAAAAAGCTAAACTCGAATTCCTAAATAGGAAATTTTAAATATGTAAAATTTAAATTATCAAATAATGTCTCAAATTTAATAATGTCTCATTGATCTTAGATCGTTGTTTGCATTACAATGTACTATAACGAAAAATACACGCCACTATGTGTCACTTGTTATAAGATATTATAATGGTCTAGACTTTTCATCAAAGAGATGCCTTCTAAGCACTCATATCCATGTCATTCATTATTTTTAGATTAGTATTCAGAATTAGAATACTCTACCATATTCACCAATCTTTAACCCAAGATAATTATTACTAATAATAGAATGTTGGAATTGGGTAGCCCCTATAAAATAGAGCATGTGGGATAAAAAAATTTAACATGTTCAATTGCATTGGCATGCTACTCCCTCCAATACCATGTGGATTGTGGGAGACTAGACCGTTCTCGTACCTACCACATGAAGCGCTCACTAATCAACCCAACTAGATCCAACCTAGTCTAGACTAATTATTGCTCATGAAATAACCTTAAAGACTTTACAAATACTTATAAATTATCCTTTTTTTTTTTTCATATATTAACTAATTAAATACTATCAATTTAAAAATAATCAAGATATTAAAGCAAAAAATATAACATATTGATATAATAATCAATAGACAAGATGTTCAATAAATGAAAGTATATCCATCTAATATAAATACACTCAAGCAACTAAGAGAAAGTTAGGGATATGCTCTTCACCTTTTAGGTGAACCAAATTCCCAAAAACTTCCTTTTAATTTCATTTACTTTCTTTATATGAACATGCTAGTTAAAATAGAGAATTAGTGGGCTTGCCTCCCGAGTTGTGTCTTAACAAGGCTAGTGAGAGGGACAACCCAAAGTGGGATACGCTCACTTTTGCTACGAGAATCCAACTCACTCTAAAATGAAATGCATGCATCCTTAATGAGGTGTGTGACACATGGATTTTAAATCTTTCAAATTTCCTCTAGTAGTCCTCATGGATTACACAAAATCGTACCTTGGTGCATGTGGGAAACCCCTTAACATACTTGGGGGATGAAAGTTTAAGATCTGTTTGAATGGAATCCACAATAAATCCTTGATAAAGTAGCAAGACCACCTTATAGAGCCAAAATGTTAAGAGCCAAATTTGACTTTAGGTAGGCTACTTGGAATTCTTTCTTATGTTATACTTGTGGAAACGATCGAGAATATATACACTAGATTGTTTTAGGGACATGATGAAAAAATGATGTGTGTGTTGAGATTGTTTTTAATTTTCAAACAAGAAAATTTCAAAGGACCTAATCTTAAATGTTTAAAAAATTCAAAATCTTACAACCTGGTCAGAGAAGTGCCACCTGTACACAAAATAATCCCGCCTATCAAAGGCTCAGTCACGCTTGTGACTTATATGAAAATGTGTAGCAACAGTGAAGTCACACCCAGAAAATATTGAAACAGGCCTGCTAAAACTGGAAAATCGCTTATCAATAGCAAAGTGTCACCTACATACCTGCAGTGTGCTGCCTAACAATATACCAGTGTTAGAAAGTAAAGATCCCCAAGATAACTGAGAGGGGGGGGGGGGGGGTGAATCAGTTATCAGATAATCTATCCATTCAACAGCTTTAAATAATATAATCAATGTATTGATCAAGCATAGAAAGATAATCATACACAATTGCACAATAACACAAGATATGTTAACTAGGGAACCTCTTGAAAAGAGTAAACCCCAGTGGGAATGATGCCCACAAAATGATGCACTAATATGAAAGTTCCTTGTTAGAGGATGGACCCTGTTAGGAGTCTTATGAAATACATTTAGTACATATAAATCCTTGTTAGGAGATTTTGAATCCCTATTAAAAGATTCTAACCCAGTTAAGAGTTTATGGAAGACAGAAGGACCCACTGCCCAAATGGCTTCAAGGCAAGATCTCTGAACCGACTGTCCAAAAGATTTTAGAATTATTCAACAGAATAATATGAAATATATTACCTCCTTCACACTGTGCCAAAACTACACTCTCTACTACACAAGATCACAATTCCAGATCTCTGTACTCACAAGTCTTCCTTCATCACTGAATTAGCTCTTTTATTCACTTCATGCATGTATTCACATCTCACTCTTCATAGTACACATTAAAATAAGGAAAACATTCCTTCTTATATACCAAACTCAAATAATTACAAATGAGTCAGTCCTTAATTACAAAATAATAAATTCTACACGCTACACATAGAATTCACATAAAACTGTCGACTTCCAGTTACTGTAACTTTCTCCAAACATATCCTCAAAGTTTTTGCTATGAACCACATCATCATTAATGAGTCTCCAAGATCCCTTTAACTGTGCAAAATCAGATTCCATCCCAGCTAAGAGATATCCTCCGATTTCTGAACATCGCTACACAAAAACACTGTCTAAACATTACTTTCACCAAAATGCTCATAACTCTTACAAATGAATGAATTTATTTTTGTGCTATTAACCATAGGTTAATAACACACCAAAGAACATACCATCAACTGCATGAAATCCAATCTGCAATACAACATGTGTGCAAAACAAAACTGTACCTACTTTCCTGCTAATATCCATAATATCACTGTGTTGACATCAATGACAATCCAAGTCATGAATGCAACAACAACTGCTACAGAATGACTGCCAAAACACTTTGCATTCATTCCTAACAATCTCCCCCATTGGTATTGATGGAAACATAGATGAAAAACATCCAATGTTCCAAAAATCCAATACTGCAACATCACTGCAAAATATCAAATCAAATCTTGCTTCGTTTTCCTATTTAGCTCTCTCATACAATCCACAATGTTTTTCCTGTATATCTCTCCCCCATTAACATCAATGACATAAATTCCATCACTAAGTCAACAACAACTTAATGTCAAAAGACACTTTTTAGAAGAATACAATAACAAGAGTCCTCATGACTCAGCTCATAAACTCCCCCATAGAGGAAGTTCCAACATCCAATCTAGAAGAAAGATAGGGCTCATATACCACTGGACGGATGCAATCATCTACATCAATTCTCAAAAATAGGTTGGGGCATAACCCCAAGCATACCTCTTAGATACACAAATGTATCCTTAGGTAAAGGCTTTGTAAATATATCTGATATCTGCTCCTTTGTACTTATGTACTCCAATCTTATTTCTTTTTTTGCAACTTTCTCTCTTACAACATGATACTTGATTTCAATATGTTTAGTCTTAGAATGTAAAATAGGATTTTTTGACATACTCACTATACTGGTGTTATCACAATGTATAACAATAGGTTCATCAAACTTTATTCCAATATCTTTCAACATCTGCTTCATCCAAATAATCTGATTACAATTATTTTCTACTGCAACATATTCTGCTTCTAATGTACTTTGTAAAGTACAATTCTACTTCTTACTTAGCCAAGAGACCAATTTACCTCCAAGAAAAAAGGCTCCACCATTGGTGCTTTTCTTGTCATCAACACTGCCTCCCCAATCTGCATCAGTATAGGCACATAAAGTAAAATCATCAGAATTCTCATACCATAATCCATAATCCATTGTTCCTTTGAGATATCTTAGTATCCTTTTTACTATTGCATAATGTGATTCTCTAGGTTCTTCTTGAAATCTTGCTACAATCCCCACTGAATGTGCTATATTAGGTCTTGTATGTGTCAAGTATTGCAATCCTCCAATCATAGATCTGTACTTTTTCTGCTCAACTACTGGTGTCTCATCTTTGCTAGATAACTTATGTCCGGTTACCATAGGTGTTCCAATAGGTTTAGAATCTTCCATTCCAAATCTTTTCAATAAGTCATTTAAATACTTAGTCTGACATACAAATATACCTTCCTTTCTTTGTGTTATTTGTAATCCCAAAAAATATTTCATTTCTCCAATCATGCTCATCTCAAATTCAGTCTTCATTTCATCTGCAAATTTGTCACTACTTTCATCTTCTCCTCCAAAGATAATATCATCAACAAATATAACTATAACCAACAAACCATTCTCAATTTCTTTTGTGTATAAGTTACTATCTGCTGTTCCTTTTATAAATCCCAATTTCAATAAATACTTATCCAATCTTGCATACCAGGTTCTAGGTGCTTTTTTTAATCCATATAAAGCTTTCTTTAACTTACATACCATATCTCCTTCTTGTGTCAAAGGAAAACCTTCAGGCTGCTCAATGTAGACTTCTTCTTCCAATTCACCATTCAAAAATGCTGACTTCACATCCATCTGATACACTCTGAATTTCTTGTAAGTTGCATATGCTAGAAACATTCTCACTGCTTCAAGTCTGGCCACAGGTGCAAAAGCTTCTTCATATTCAATTTCTTCTTGTTGTGAATATCCTTTACATACCAATTTTGCTTTGTTTCTTATCACTTATCCTTGTTCATTCATCTTGTTTCTGAATACCCACTTTGTTCCAATCACATTCTTGTCTTCAGGTCTAGGGACCAATTCCCATGTCTTGTTTTTTTCAATCTGCTCTAGTTCTTCTTTCATAGCATTGATCCAATGTTCATCTTCACAAGCTTCATTAGTAGTCTTAGGTTCAATTTGAGAAATCAAACATAAATGTACCTTATTCTGAGTCAAAACTCCTCTATCTAAACTTTCAATAACTTTCTCAACAGGGTGATGTCTTGAAGTATACCTGTTAGGTGTCATAGTTACTGATCTTGTTCCGACTGTAGATTCTTCTTTGCTTTCTTCTCTATTTTCTTCTCTATTTTCTTCTCTATTTTCTTCTCTGTCTTCTTCAATATGACTTTCATTTAGCAAATCACTGTTAGTTTCAAAAAATAATTCTACATTTTCAATGTTAGGCTGAGGTTGTGCTTCTCCATCAGATTCATAATCAAGCATTCTTTCCTGGATTTTAAACTTCTCATCAACTTTTACATTTGCACTTTCAACAATAGTCTTAGTTCTTTTGTTATAACATCTATATGCTTTTCTTTTTAAAGAATATCCAAGAAATATTCCTTCATCACTTCTAGGATCAAAGTTTCCTATATCATCATCTCTATTTATATAACATTTACTTCCAAAAATTCTAAAATAATTAACTGAGGGTGTATGTCCAAACCATAATTCATAAGGTGTCTTGTTTGTATCTGCTCTGATTTGTACTCTATTCATAGTGTATACTGCTATGTTCACTACTTCTCTCCAAAAAGTTTTAGCCAAATCATTTTCAAACAACATAGCTCTTACTGCTTCAATTATTGACCTGTTCCTACTTTCTGCAATACCATTTTGTTCTGGTGTTCTAGGGGCTTAAAGTTGTCTCTTAATACCATTAATTTCACAAAAAGTGTTAAACTCTCTAGATGTAAATTCACCACCTCTATCAGATCTTAAACACTTAATATTCATTCCAGATTCATTCTCAATTTTTCTTTTCATGATCTTAAATTTATCAAATGCTTCAGATTTTTCTTTCAAAAATGCAATCCACATCATTCTTGTAAAATCATCAACAAGAATCATAAAATACCTTTCACCATAGAATCCTCTAGTCCTAGTAGGACCACTCAAGTCTGTATGAACAATCTCCAACTTCTCTACCAATGTGAACTTCTTATTGGGAAATGAACTCCTTTTCTGCTTTGCCATCATACATTCTTTGCAAATCATGTTAGTAGGTTTCATAATTCTAGGTAAATCTCTTACCGCAAGTGTAGTGCTCACCTTGACAATATTATCAAAGTTTATATGACAAAACCTTTTATGCCATAACCAACTGTCATCAATCCTAGTTATCAAACATGTCATCTCAGTAGGATTCAACTGAAATACATTACCTCTGGTTCTGGATCCTTTTCCAATCAGATTTCCATCTTTATCTTTTATCACACAAGTTTTCTCAGAAAACCAAACTTGATAACCCTTATCAGCCAATTCTCCAACGCTTAGTAGATTATGTCTTAGTCCATCAACAAAGTAAACATCATCAGTGTTAGTCTTTCCATCAAGAGTAATAGATCCTATACCCTTAATCAAACAAGGTGCATTGTTACCAACCCTAACAATTCCTCCATCATAATTATCTAACTTAACAAACTTTATTTTATCTCTAGTCATATGATGTGAACAACCACTATCTATAATCCAATCAAATTTCTTTTCAACTTGTGAAACTAATTCTTTTTCTTCCCTTTTATCAGATTCAGAACTTTCTTCTTTAATTGCTACAAATCCTATTTCCTCAAACTTATCATTATCACTGTCACTTAAATGTTTTTCAATTCCTGCTTCAAAATTTTCATCATTTGCATAATAACATTCTTTAGATCTCCTAGGTTTAAAGTTGCTTCTATACTTCTTAACTCTTTTAGGACATTTAGATGCAAAATGACCATATTATTGACAAGTCCAACATTTAAAGATTTTCTTACCATCTGATTCTCTTTTTACAAGTAATGCAATACCTTCTTCAATCTTCTTATCTTCCTCAGATCTGCTACTGCTGGCATAATCTCCATTCACACTAGTACTTCTTGTAGGTCTAATGCTAATAGCACTGAATGTTGTTTCCATTCTAGGTAGCTCTCCTAATAATCTCAAGTTCATCTCTGTTGTTTCTAATCTTCCAAGAAGAGTCTCTCTTGAAAAGTTCGATGTACAAGGTATCACTTGTTCAATCATCTATGTTGTCTGCTTGAATACTGGTGTCAAAGTTCTCAAAATTTTCCATATCACTTCATTCTCTATCTTATCACCTCCACAAGACTTTATTCCTGTCACAATATTAGACATCCTACCAATATAGCTTCTAATAGATTCATCTTCCATCATTCTGATATCTTCAAAAGCACAAATCCAATTATGTAATCTAGCCTTTTTTGCATGTTCATCACCTTCAAAGTAGAATGTAAATCTTTCCAAATTGCATGAGATGTTTTCAAACATCTTACCTGACTATATTCATTCTCCGGTAGTGCTGACAAAAGTGCTTCTCTTGCAAGTATGTTACACATGAATAGATCTAGTTCATCTTTAGTTCCTGCCTCTAGATTGTCTTCCTCAATGATAGTCTTCTCATTCTTTGTAATCAACCAATAACTTGGTCCTAAACACAATAGATGTGTCTTCATCTTTTCTTTCCAGCTATCAAAATTTACTCCATCAAACTTAGGGCTTTCTTTTCTAAAATTCACCATGGATCTCCTTAAGTTGTTAAACTTTTCTTTCAAGGACCTGCTGCTCTGATACCAATTGTTAGAAAGTAAAGATCCCCAAGATAACTGAGAGGGGGGGTGAATCAGTTATTAGATAATTTATCCATTCAATAGCTTTAAACAATATAACAATGCACTGATCAACCATAGAAAGATAATCATACACAATTGCACAATAACACAAGATATGTTAACTAGGGAACCTCTTGAAAAGAGTAAACCCCGGTGGGAATGATACCCACAAAATTATGCACTAATATGAAAGTTCCTTGTTAGAGGATGGACCCTATTAGGAGTCTTATGAAATACATTCAGTACATATAAATCCCTGTTAGGAGATTTTGAATCCCTGTTAAAAGATTCTAACCCGGTTAAGAGTTTATGGAAGACAGAAGGACCCACTGCCCAAATAGCTTCAAGGCAAGATCTCTAAACCCACTGTCCAAAAGATCTTAGAATTATTCAATAGAATAATATGAAATATATTACCTCCTTCACACTTTGCCAAAACTACACTCTCTGCTACACAAGAACACAATTTCAGATCTCTGTACTCACAAGTCTTCCTTCATCACTGAATTAGCTCTTTTCTTCACTTCATGCATATATTCACATCTCACTCTTCATAGTACACATTACAATAAGGAAAACATTCCTTCTTATATACCAAACTCAAATAATTACAAATGAGTCAGTCCTCAATTACAAAATAATAAATTCTACACGCTACACACAAAATTCACATAAAACTGTCAGCTTCCAGTTACTGTAACTTGCTCCAAACATATCCTCAAAGTTTTTGCTATGAACCACATCATCATTAATGAGTCTCCAACATCCCTTTAACTCTACAAAATCAGATTACATCCCAGCTAAGAGATATCCTCCGATTTCTGAACATCGCTACACAGAAACACTGTCTAAACACTGCTTTCACCAAAATGCTCATAACTCTTACAAATGAATGAATTTCTTTTTGTGCTATTAACCATAGGTTAATAACACACCAAAGAACATACCATCAACTACGCAAAAGCCAATCTGCAATACAACATGTGTGCAAAACAAAACTATACCTACTTTCCTTCTAATATATAGAATATCATTGTGTTGACATCGATGACAATCCAAGTCATGAATGCAACAACAACTGCTACAGAATGACTGCCAAAACACTTTGCATTCATTCCTAACAACCAGTTCATGTGTACAAAAAATTTAGTCATGCCTACACTCAGGGCAGTGACGCCCATAAATCTAAAAGGGAAAACAAAGAGTATTTACAGAGGGGGTCAAAAAAATTTGATCATATATTTGAAGACCCTTTTCTGTGTTCTTACTGCTCCAACCTTCAAGCTAGTCAAAAATCCCATTCTACACAATTTTTGTAAATTTTACAAAGGATTTTGACCATGGGAAATATTGACTCTTATTCTCCAAGTTTCATGCCTAATTTTACTAGATCCTACTACATCAAGCAAACCTTGCAAGTAGATGGGACTTATTTGCGTCAAGAGCTCCCTTACCCAGGTGACGATTCTACCACTCCAAGAGTACCCCAAAAATCACCCAAACAAGAATTAGAAGACAACATGATGTACTACAGTGGCTTGGGTAATAAAAGCAATAGTGGCATCGACCCAAATAACCAAGGTGATGCAAATAATGGGGGCATTGGTCTGAATAATTGAGGCAATACCAATAATGGAGGGGCGGATCAAAACACTCAAGGAATTGATACCACTCACCAAAGAACTAATACCAAACCAACCGCCGATGATGCCACTGATGACAAGATTGATGAAGCCATTCAATGCCCCTATTTCTTAAGACTCATGGAAAAATCAATGGCAAGAGATAAAGTGAAGTATTTTATGGACCTAGCCCAAACAGGCCTTAAGCTTCCATGAGATTATGATGTGAATCAACTTAGACCACCTGAAGTTGAAGAAAGTGCCCTTCACATCATGAACAAATAGTTCAAAATATTTCAAATGAAACTGGATACAATCAAGCAAAGCGGGGATCCCAAACCCTTTTTTATCAAAGCATTGTGTTTGTTCCCATTCGATAAAAGTATAGTAATGGCACCATTCCCGATCAATGTAGTGTTTCCCAAATATGACAAGTATGAAAGAAAATCAGATCCACAAGATCACTTATGGGTGTTTTGTGCATTGAGCTTAGAGTTCATGCATGACACCACCTATTTAATGAGACTATTCCCAAGAAGCTTAGGAGGTATGGCTATGGAGTGGTTTTCTAAGTTACCCTCCGACATAAAAACCTTTAAAGAACTAGCTTCACAATTTGTGGCCCATTACTCATACAACATCAAGCATGAGATCATGATGATAACATTATGTAATACTAAATAAAAGGATGGAGAAGCATTCCTCACTTTCTTACAAAGGTGGAGGACAATATTTGCTAGGTATCCTAGGAGTGTGCCCAAGAAGGAGAAAATAGATGTATTCATTAATAGTTTGAGCAACAAGATGAACTACAGATTAAGAATGCAATGCCCCAAGACATTCCAAGACCTAATAGAAAATGGAGTAACAACAGAACAAGTGTTGGTTAAGAGTGGAGAATTGAAATTGTATAAAGATGACAAGAATAACTCTAACAATAATAACTCCAACAATGGCACCAATCAGAATAAGAATTGGCTCAATAGTAATAATCGGTATAAAAACAATAATAAGGGAATAGTCAATGATGGGGTTGTTGATTCTAGCAACTTGAAGGTGACTCCATTTTCTCTTACAAGAACACCTAATTAGGTGATTAATGAAAACCAGACCGCCAATGCACCTTCCAACAACAATGCTAATAGTGGCAACCAAGGAAATAATCAAAGGAGTAATAAATTTGATAAATTCTTGGTACCAACTCCTAAAAGGAACTTCACACCCTTGGGTGAACCCCTCGAAAAGGCACTAAAGACACTCATAGCTAACAACATAATTAATCTACCTAGCATCCAGCCTTATGAGCCACACAACAAGCCTAGCTAGTGGAGTGCAAATAACCATTGTGAGTACCATAGGATTCGAGGGCACATGACAAATGAATTCTTGCAGCTAAAGAATGTAGTGCAAGACTTAATCGATAATGACATGATCACCATTGATGGACCTCAAAGCATTGAAGACCATACAGCTTTCAAACAACCCTTCTATAAACATGATAAAGGGGAGTCATCCAATGGAAAGAAAAAAAGAAGCAATAACATCAACTTTGCACCACCCTATGATAATGTTGTGAATGCTATAGTGATCAAAGAACAGCCCCAAAAAGAGACATCTGATGTTATCACTAAGGGGTAGACTTCAAGGATTACCCTACAAGGGGTTGATCCTAAGATTATTAGTACTCTATAGTCCAACATTGTAATCAAGCAATCTTCTACAGTAGTGAAACCTTATAGCCTAGTAGATCAGTTACAAAGAACTCCAGCACAAATCTCCATCTTGGTGCTATTGAAGCTATCTCCCAGCCATAAGGAAATTTTAGAGAAAGCTCTAGTAGAGATGAATGTTCCTACTAACTTAGAAGAGGGGAAGTTTCAAAACATGGTAGGTCATCTCATTGCCCCTCATTGCTTGTCATTCTCCGACCAAGATGACATGTCTATTACTCATCCCCAAAATATACCATTGCATATAGAAGTCTTGATTGAATGTCATAGAGTCAAAAGAGCTCTCATAGATGGGGGAGCTGGCCTTAACATCTGCACGTTGAGTCTTGTCAAATCCCTAGGTTTGTCCAAGTCTTGCATTGACCCTACAAAAAGAATTACAATAAAGGCCTATGATGAAGCTGAAAGAGCCTCCAAAGGCATGATTGTATTTCCCATTCAAGTGAGACCTGTCAAAAAGGACACAAATTTCCAAGTATTGGACATGAAGTTAACTTATAATATTTTATTGGGGAGACCATGGATCCATGAGATGCAAGCAGTCCCATCCACACACCACCAATGCATCAAATTTTTGTACATGGGTGAAGAAATTACGGTTCGAGGAGACTCAAATCCATTCCAATATTGCAATGCACTCAAACCCCTTCATGAGCTATTTATTCCACACAAATAAGAAGGAATCATCCAATGAACCACCATTGAAGATACCAAAATGGATGATCCCATGATAACATTAAGTGCTACTTCAAACCCTCCTCAAGCTAGCTCATCAACATCAACTAAGGGAAAGGAAAAAGTGAGCTATGAGGGTCCAATTTCAAATGAAGGTTCAAATCAAGCACCTAAATCAGAGATAATACTTTACAATCCCACCAGAGAAGAAAAGAATGAAGCTAAAAAGGATAACTACAAAAAAATGAGTGAGATGATGGATGCATTTGACAAACAATGTAAAATCAGTTCCAAAGGAGTAGGGGAATACTCTGTTTCCCTATTTGACTTTCCCACATCCCCAAGATCACATGGCAAACCATCAAAAGAATACTTACCTCATAAGTATAACTCTCACTTTGTAAGAGAAAGTGACAAAGCAGCATTCGACAAGGAGGAGAATGAAGTCCTTCAATGGCTCTATCATGACGAAGAGGATACCTCAAGTACTCCCATAGAAAGAATCCAGCATATCAACATTCAAACTGATCAGTATGGGAAATGATTTGAGATAATGCAAAAAATGGGATACAAGGGAAGAGGACCCTTAGGCTTAAGAAATAGAGGTTTATTAGAACCCATTGAACCTGCTTGGAGGGAAAAAGAAGAAAGATCCAGAGTAGGCTACCAATACAAAGGAGAAAGCTCCAGCCCAATGCAAGACTCATCCTCAAGTAAACACATTAGAATCTGATGTAGATAGTGATGACTCCCAGGATTATGAGTGGGATACCTTATCTGATGAATCATGCCAGGATAAAGTAGTCACAATACATACTTATGCAAAGATCCCAAGGCAAGAAACTCAAGCCAATGAAGAGCCTAATAGACAAGGTCTTAGCATAGGACAAGCACCTACTAATCCACCATGGATAGATACATTTTGGATGCCTTCAGAGGAGGGAGATTCAAATGTTAGTTTTAATGTACTTGTGGTTTTTCCCACGTTATTTCCCATAGAAGTTGATGAGGACTCAAGTGAAGGGGATTTTGATCCTTCTTCCATTGACCATCTCAAGGAAGGTCACATCATAGATCTAAATGATACAATGTATGAACCCTCAAACAAAGTCATGTCCATAAACCCAATTGATGAAAACTTGCCTAATGAAACCTTATCCTTGATAAATCCTCACCTTATTGATTGGGACCAAACCAAGCCAAGTGACTTGCTTTACTTTCCAAATGACCAAGCAAAAAACCAATACCTTAATGCAGTTGAACCCTCTTTCACCAATGAATTTGAACCAAACATGATGAGAACACTGGCGGTCCAATCTCTTAGTCAAAAGAAAAAAATGAAAAAAAAAAAAAGAGTGAAAAGTTCTAGTGATGAAATCCACTATGTGGCAGCACTAGAACCAAAAAAAGTAAAGATAAAAGATGTTTCTTATGGTGAAAACCCAACTGTGGCAGCAAAAGAAGAGAGATTGGACACCCTACTAGAGCATAAGGAAGAAAGGTCACCTATTCTCATAGAGCCGATAGAAAAGGTCAACATTGGGACATAATTGGATCCAAAATTTATACACTTGGTAGAATCACTTACACCTCTAGAAAGAGAGGATTTCCAAGAACAACAAGTGACCTTTGCATGGTCATATGTCGATGTGCCCAAATTGGATCTTGACTTCATACTGCATCATCTAAATGTTAGACCAAGGGTTAAGCCCGTCAAGCAAAAGTTGAGAAAAATGCACCCACATATAGCTCTCTTAGTCAAGGCAGAATTAGAAAAATTATTGAAGGTGGGATTCATAAGAGCAATAGCCCATGTTGAAGGGATATCTAACATTGTACCGGTCACAAAACATGACACATCCATTTGAATCTTGCATGTCCGACATGATATATCTATCGGCACAATAATTGCACCCATTTGTTACACCATGGCCATTCTATTAATGGGGATCTGACTTGATCGACATCATATACCCACCTTCTTCAAATGGTCACAAATACATCATAATTGCAATGGAGTATTTCACTAAGTGGGTCGAAGTGGTTCCTTTGATCACGGCCATGGGTAAATAGATTTCCATGTTGATCTTGAACCACATCATTTGCAGATATGGTGTTCCTCATGCCATAATAATAGATAATGGAAAGAAATTCAAAAACAAGGATGTGGATGAACTTTGTGCTACATTTCATATCACTCACTATTCTTCATCCATTCATTATCCTCAAGGAAATGGACAGGCCGAAGCCACAAACAAGAACATTTTGAAAATGTTGAAGAGATCGGTCAATAAATCAGGAAGAGATTGGCATGTGCAAATTAATCCAGCATTATGGGCCTATAGAACTAGCATTCAGACACCTATGGGAGCCACACCATTTTCATTATTCTATGGAGCTGAAGCAATTTTTCCATTAGAGGTTGAAATCCTGTCTTTACGAGTGTCATTGCAAGGGTTGATCATAGATGAAGACTATAGAGTCGCTAGACTAAAATAAATGGAGTTGCTAGAAGAACACCAAACACAAGCTTATGAGCACCTAAAAGTGTATCAAAATAGAATCTCAAGGAACTACAATAAACATATCAAACTGAGAGTCTTTCAGGTAGAAGACTTAGTGTTAAGAGAAAACCCAAAGAATCAAGTTGATAGAGAAAAGAAAGGCAAATGGGAGGCTAATTGGCTTGGTCCATTCATCATTGTGTCTTCATTTGGAATAGGAACCTATAAGTTATCATATTGTTAAGGACATGAACTCCAAGAGCCTATCAACAACATTCATCTCAAAAGGTTCTACACATGAGGGAGATGAAAGAGTATAAAGAGTATCAGATAAGGAGCATCATATTTATTGTACATAGTCAAAGAGATCTTGAAAAATACAAACAAAAAAAATTGAAAAAAAGAAAAAGAGAAAAAAATAAAAAAGTGCCTTGGTGAAAACCTAGCACTAATACATTTGGGGGCATTTTGTGATGGCTATGTGTCTCAATTGCGATGGCTATGTGTCGCAATAGCCACACCCATAGACGTCACTATTTTTTAGTTGCAAATTGTGACGTCTATGGGTAGCCATCGCAATTGCGACGCCCTCCCGTCGCAATGTCGCTAAGATTTGTTAGCGGCATGGGCGTCGCCCCCCCCGTCACATGGCTTCGGAGGGCCATCGCAATTGCGACGGGCCTCCCAAGCAATTGCGACGGGTGCTTGCATCGCATTACGACGGGAGCCCGTCGCAATTGCGATGCCCGTGGGTGGATAAAAAAATAAATTTATTTAATACATTGCTAATGAACCACATTAATGCTTTTTTCTTTCAACAAATGAGGATAGTCACTGTAAAGACAACATGATAATGTACACTCACTGTAAGGATAGTCACAAATGAGGACATCTCACAGTGACTGTCCCTTGTGTAATTGCCACTTGAATGTATTGCTATTCAGCCACATTAATGCTTTTATTCTTCAACAAATGAGGATAGTCACTCTAAAGACAACATGATAATGTACACTCACAGTGAGTGTACATTATCATGTTGTCTTTACAGTGACTATCCTCATTTGTTGAAGAAGAAAAGCATTAATGTGGCTGAATAGCAATACATTCAAGTGGCAATTACACTAGGGACAGTCACTGTGAGATGTCCTCATTTGTGACTGTCCTTACAGTGAGTGTACATTATCATGTTGTCTTTACAGTGAGTGTACATTATCATGTTGTCTTTACAGTGTCAATATATGCATTATTACTTAAACTGAAGAGTACTCTAAATAATATGTCATTGTGGAGTTCTGAGTGCTTCCAATTTGATATACGCTTGTTCTACTTATGTATCCAGCATCATGTAAGAAAAGTTGATGCTTTTAAAATAGATTCATTTAGCCATGAAATGCCTGTGCATGTTACATACAAGATTCCAAGGCCCAAAATTGATTACTCATTATAATTCATGTACAGAATGATAATCAACCACAACGAGGCATGCGTAGGCGCTACTTAGATTTTGAGGCATCAGAAGCAAAATTTGATGAAAATAATTTTTTTTCACTCAACTTTGACATTCACAACTTCCTCTTTTATTATAATAAGAAAAAATACAGTGACTTTAGAGAAAATAATGAAACTAATACAATTGCAATACGGTGGTATTTAGAACAAACAGAGCTTCACAACCATCAAAGAAGAAAAAAGCACATGCATATATCGAGTACTCCTCAATCAGAGAGATAGAGAAGAATTCAAAACATACCCAGACTAAACATGGCCATACCAAGACCAGCATCAGACAATATTCTTATTGACTGCTCTAGGATAGCTGGCATTTCAACTTTCCATCTGCAAAATAGATTATAAAAACATGAAAATATATCAGAGATGTTTGATATTGATACAAAACAACACAGATTCATTTCTTCGTACACCTGTATATCATAAAAATCCTTGCACACTTCAAAAAATTGTATTTCCTTTTACTTACTCAAAAGTAATTTACATAAAGCAGTCATTTGATTAACATGGATCCTAATATTCACAAGTACATGGTCATGTGCTCCATCGTAGCATCTTATAGATTTAGATCTGTTCTCTGAAATAATTCAATGTTTTGTTTACAATCCACAAAAGAAATATTTTCCCTCGTCTACTTAATCCTAAACAAAAGGCCATATAGCAATATAGATAGAACTATATAATAGAAACCATAAACAATGGTAACCTTAGCAGCAGCAAGAAATTGTTGCAAAAACTTTACCTTATCATACCCAGATTGTTGCTTTGCCTGGTGGAGGGAAATTTGATCAGTAAAATTGACACAGAGTATGCTGTCTCCATTGTCATGCTGGATAAAAAAACACCAACTTTAATGGGCATGTACTGTCCCTTGTGTAATTTCCACTTGAATGCATTGCTATTGAACCACATTAATGCTTTTTTCCTTCAACAAATGAGGACAGTCACTGTAAAGACAACATGATAATGTACACTCACTGTAAGGATAGTCACAAATGAGGAAATCTCAGAGTGATTATCCCTTGTGTAATTGCCGCTTCAATACATTGCTATTGAACCACATTAATGCTTTTTTCCTTCAACAAATAAGGACAGTCACTGTAAAGACAACATGATAATGTACACTCACTGTAAGGATAGTCACAAATGAGGAAATCTCAGAGTGACTATCCCTTGTGTAATTGCCGCTTGAATACATTGCTAATGAACCACATTAATGCTTTTTTCCTTCAACAAATGAGGACAGTCACTATAAAGACAACATGATAATGCACACTCACTGTAAGGATAGTCACAAATGAGGACATCTCACAGTGACTGTCCCTTGTGTAATTGCCACTTGAATGTATTGCTATTCAGCCACATTAATGCTTTTCTTCTTCAACAAATGAGGATAGTCACTCTAAAGACAACATGATAATGTACACAGGCTGTAAGTGTACATTATCATGTTGTCTTTACAGTGACTGTCCTCCTTCAAGTGGCAATTACACAAGGGACAGTCACTGTAAAGGAAACATGATAATGTAGAGAAACGTTGTCAGTTGTATTTTCAACAGTGCCGAGAGAGATTCCCTCCGCGAAATCACAGCTACAATTTTTGAGTATGTTGGGTTTATTTTTCTTTTGTCATTATTATGTAATCTGGTATTCAGCTATTACAGAGCTAAAATACCCAGAAATGAGGACATATTTGTGTTGAATTTATTGTTAGCGGCTTTGGTTATTTAGAAGTTTAATTTTATTTGTTCATCTTTCAAGCACAAACATTTTGTGGACCGTAACATCTTCATTGTTTCGGGTATGCAATGAAACAGCCCTAACTTGCAACTACCTTCACGGTACTTGTGTACATTATCATGTTGTCTTTACAGTGACTGTCCTCATTCAAGTGGCAATTACACAAGGGACAGTCACTGTGAGATGTCCTCATTTGTGACAGGGACAGTCACACATGAGGACATCTTACAGTGACTATCCCTTGTGTAATTTCCACTTGAATGTATTGCTATTCAACCACATTTATGGCCCCGTTTGGACCACAGCACACAGTAGCATCTATAGAGAAGAATATCCCAGGTGTAACAAGTTGTAAGAATATACAAACAGTTCTAAGAAGTTCCCTAGCACATAGTAGCATCTACAGAGAAGAATATACAACATGAGGGCAGCCACTGTAAAGACAACATGATAATGTACACTCATTGTATGTGTACATTATCATGTTGTCTTTACAGTGACTGTCCTCATTCAAGTGGAAATTACACAAGGGACAGTCACTGTGAGATGTCCTCATTTGTGACAAGGATAGTCACACATGAGGACATCTCACAGTGACTGTCCCTTGTGTAATTTCCACTTGAATGTATTGCTATTCAACCACATTTATGGGCTTGTTTGGACCGTGGCACATAGTAGCATCTATAGAGAAGAATATCCCAGGTGTAACAAGTTGTAAGAATATACCAACAGTTCTAAGAAGTTCCCTAGCACATAGTATCATACCCAGATTGTTGCTTTGCCTGGCGGAGGGAAATTTGATTAGTAAAATTGACACAGAGTATGTTGTCTCCATTGTCATGCTGGATAACAAAACACCAACTTTAATGGGCATGTACTGTCCCTTGTGTAATTGCCACTTGAATGCATTGCTATTTGATGCAGGGGCATCCCTAATGCAAGCCAAAGACACCATGATTGAAGGAAGTTGCCATGAAGCCAAGGAGTCAAATCCTATCAATTGGAACATAAGATTTTCACCTTGGAGCTTTGAAGGATTGACTGGTGAAAGGTCCTTTTGATTGACAAATCAGAGTCTTTTTGAATGACAAATCAGAGTCTTTTTGAATGACAATAAATTAGAATAGGAGTTTTAGATGTTTTCTTGGTTTGTAATAAATATTAAGGATTGATTTTATCGCCTTATAAACATCCACTTGTTGGACACAAGACCCCTTGGTGACTTATAAACCTTGGGCATCTTTTGAGTCCTTGGATGAAATGAGCATAGTAAGTGTTTATTAGGTGTCTTTTAGATGTTGTTAAGAAGTTTGAAGGTCCAAAATAACTTTAATAAGGTTCCTAAAGTTTCACAACACATTTTTAACCTTCTCGGCAAAGTTGTTTGCAAAGTTGTAATGCAACTTTAAAAGTTGCTTAGCAAAGTTGACATTTGTTGGATAAACTATTCTAACCACCTAGATGGTTGAACCAACGTTTGGAGAGCCTATTTTAGGCTTCAAATGGTCGAAGACAGACAGAGAACCAGTATTGTAATCATTTTGCTTTCATAAAAAATAAAAATAACCCTGTTTTAGTGCATTTCTGGTGAAAAATGAACTCTATACGGCTGTACGGATGGTGGTTGGATGATAAAATTTTCCTGGAAGTTGTAATAGTGACATCTGATGCTTTGGAAGTTGGTTTGATTGATTCTCTTTGTTTTATATCTAAGTTATTTCAAATTTTCTGTGCATTGTTTACAAACCCTCATTTTCAGGGTTTGACTGATGTAAAGACCTTAACTCACATTTCAACCATTGGAATTCCTTCTTCCTTGGTGGAATGAGAGTTAAGGATGTATATTTGTATATTCTAAAAGCCCTGAGGTAGGGGGTTGCATCTGCATTTGTTGAGAGCGAGCCCTAGATCAAAAACTACCATGTTTTTGGCTGGGAAGATGGTAATCAGAATAAAATCAGAAGCTTGCATCGTATTGAGGACTTGAAAACTTGTGCATTCTTGTTTATCTGGATCAGGAGAACACTCCAAAACTTTGATCTTGGTTTCATACACCCATTTTCAATGCTTTGTTTTGGAACCCACACCTAAAAGCATGCATTAGGTCTGCGGACTCAATGAAGACATTGATATGCTGGAGTGGAGTCAGGGTCTGGGAGTTGGTGGTCTGTTAGAAATCCAAAAAGGGTACTCAGAAAACATATAACTTCTTAGAGTCCTTTGGCAAGTTGCAGAGTTATGGCTGCAGAGCAGGTTTGGGAGACCTACTAGGGTCACTAGGTCAGTTTGTTATTTTGATGTCTTGGGTTGTTTAGATCACAACCAATGCATGATTCTTGTTATTTAGATGATATCTAAGGGGTTTCTAAGTTTTGCTGCAGGAAGTAAGATCTAGAACCTTAAAAGTCTCTTTTGATAGAAAATCAGGGAACTTGTCCCTAAAAGGAAATTTGTTATTGAATGGGATTGAGTCCATAAGTTATTGTGTGATCCTTGAAACCTTCAAATTCATTACTTTGCAGAGTTTAAACATTAACCTATAGAAATCAGAGCCTAATTGATTGGTTGAGTCATTTTGGTGTCTTGAAGTGGGTTGGGACATAGATCCAAGTTTCTTGCTGACTACTCTGCATCACTATTGAACCACATTAATGCTTTTTTCCTTCAACAAATGAGGATAGTCACTGTAAAGACAACATGATAATGTACACTCACTGTAAGGATAGTCACAAATGAGGAAATCTCAGAGTGATTATCCCTTGTGTAATTGCCGCTTGAATACATTGCTATTGAACCACATTAATGCTTTTTTCCTTCAAGTGGCAATTACACAAGGGACAGTCACTGTGAGATGTCCTCATTTGTGACAAGGACAGTCACACATGAGGACATCTCACAGTGACTGTCCCTTGTGTAATTGCCACTTGAATGTATTGCTATTCAACCACATTTATGGGCCTGTTTGGACCACGGCACACAATAGCATCTACAAAGAAGAATATCCCAGGTGTAACAAGTTGTAAGAATATACCAACAGTTCTAAGAAGTTCCCTAGCACATAGTAGCATCTACAGAGAAGAATATACAACATGAGGGCAGCCACTGTAAAGACAACATGATAATGTACACTCATTGTATGTGTACATTATCATGTTGTCTTTACAGTGACTGTCCTCATTCAAGTGGCAATTACAGAAGGGACAGTCATTGTGAGATGTCCTCATTTGTGACAAGGACAGTCACACATGAGGACATCTCACAGTGATCGATTGTCCCTTGTGTAATTGCCACTTGAATGTATTGCTATTGAACCACATTAATGCTTTTCTTCTTCAACAAATGAGGACAGTCACTCTAAAGACAACATGATAATGTACACTCACTGTAAGGATAGTCACAAATGAGGACATCTCACAGTGACTGTCCCTTGTGTGATTGCCACTTGAATGTATTGCTATTCAGCCACATTAATGCTTTTCTTCTTCAACAAATGAGGATAGTCACTCTAAAGACAACATGATAATGTACACTCACTGTAAGTGTACATTATCATGTTGTCTTTACAGTGACTGTCCTCCTTCAAGTGGCAATTACACAAGGGATTTGTGTTTTCATTTGTGTTTTCAACAGCGCCGTAACCCTCCGCGAAATCACATCAGGATATAAGGGCAAAACAAACAAGAACGTTGTCATTTGTATTTTCAACAGCGCCGAGAGAGATAAACAAACTTAAAACTCAGACTTAAGAAAGATGAAGGCAATGCTTCAAAAGGCCGATGCCCTAAACACGGGAAAACACAATACCACCATTAAACAATGTCCTAGTCACCGTATCAATGCTGCCAGCTCCGTACCAGTATGCTAACTGCTCACTTTCATCTTGTGATAAAGGTAACTTCATTAATCATACTTGAAATGGCAGCATACGAACTAAAGCTGATGAACATTTATAAACTAAAAGTTTAAAACTACAGATTACAAATGTAGTAGTTTCATACGAAAAGAACTTGATGTCTAAAATTTACCATTAGAAGTATCCAAAGGAATACCATAGTACTGTTGAACTTGGAGAATCAGAGATGATCTACACAGCAAGGTTCAACAGCTGTAAGGACTGTTACACCATCTTTAGCATTTGAATACATTTTCTCCTTGGCTTCTGGTGGATCCTCAAAGACCCCCAATGATGTTTTCCCTACAATTATCAATTGTCTGTTAGTATGAGATATTAATAAATAAGCATTAATCACAATATTAGGCAAACAATGTTCTTGATGTCTGAATCTAAATCACAGAAAGCTCTAATAAAGTAGTTCTCAGTTTCACATTAAACCAAGTTTCAATTTCAAATGGTTATAATAATTTTTGCAAGTTATAAGTAGCTGGTTACAGTATATGACATAAAAAGAAAAAAATCATTTCTATTCTTTTCTTCTTTTTCTCTTTCAACGAAGCTTTTGCACCACACAAATGCATACCAAGAATTTCTCAGGAGGTTTCAAGACCATTGCATACCAAACTTCTTCTCTGTAGATGCTATTGTGTGTCGTGCTCCAAACGGGCCCATAAATGTGGTTGAATAACAATACATTCAAGTGGAAATTATACAAGGGACAGTCACTGTGAGATGTCCTCATGTGTGACTGTCCTTGTCACAAATGAGGACATCTCATAGTGACTGTCCCTTGTGTAATTGCCACTTGAATGAGGACAGTCACTGTAAAGACAACATGATAATGTACACAAGTACCGTGAAGGTAGTCGCAAGTTAGGGCTGTTTCATTGCATACCCGAAACAATGAAGACGTTACGGTCCACAAAATGTTTGTGCTTGAAAGATGAACAAATAAAATTAAACTTCTAAATAACCAAAGCCGCTAACAATAAATTCAACACAGATATGTCCTCATTTCTGGGTATTTTAGCTCTCTAACAGCTGAATACCAGATTACATAATAATGACAAAAGAAAAATAAACCCAACGTACTCAGAAATTGTAGCTGTGATTTCGCAGACGGAATCTCTCTCGGCGCTGTTGAAAATACAAATGACAACGTTTCTCTACATTATCATGTTGTCTTTACAGTGACTATCCCTTGTGTAATTGCCACTTGAAGGAGGACAGTCACTGTAAAGACAACATGATAATGTACACTTACAGTGAGTGTACATTATCATGTTGTCTTTAGAGTGACTATCCTCATTTGTTGAAGAAGAAAAGCATTAATGTGGCTTAATAGCAATATATTCAAGTGGCAATTACACAAGGGACAGTCACTATGAGATGTCCTCATTTGTGACTGTCCTTACAGTGAGTGTACATTATCATGTTGTCTTTAGAGTGACTGTCCTCATTTGTTGAAGAAGAAAAGCATTAATGTGGTTCAATAGCAATACATTCAAGTGGCAATTACACAAGGGACAATCACTGTGAGATGTCCTCATGTGTGACTGTCCTTGTCACAAATGAGGACATCTCACAATGACTGTCCCTTGTGTAATTCAAGCGGCAATTACACAAGGGACAGTCACTGTGAGATGTCCTCATTTGTGACTGTCCTTACAGTGAGTGTACATTATCATGTTGTCTTTAGAGTGACTGTCCTCATTTGTTGAAGAAGAAAAGCATTAATGTGGTTCAATAGCAATACATTCAAGTGGCAATTACACAAGGGACAATGTCATGAGCCATGACATATTGAACTTAGTATAATAATAAAATGATTAGATGATATATAATAATCTATTATTAACGGTATATAACAATAATATATAATTATTATCAACAGATAATAATAATATATAGTTAGCATAATAAGTAATATGTTAATTAAATAATATTAAAATATTAATAAGTAATATAATTATGATTATAATTATAATATAAATTAATAATAAATAATTATTAATAAATTATATATATTATATTATAATAATATATTAAGTAATAATATTAAATCAATTATTGATATAATAATTTTAATATATAAATAATATTAATAAACCTCTCAATATAAAACAATATGTTATCACTATAATAATATTTATTATAATATTATTAATATTACTAACATCATTAATTATAATATTTAATAATAACAATAACATTAATAATAATAATAATAATAATAATAATGTTTAAAGCAATATCGAATATCTGTAATCGATATACATCTACGTTAAACATCTGCATTATCTATCACGATGAGGAATGAAGAAGTGATACAACAATCACTAGTCATTACACATCGATACCATGAGAGGATGATTAATGAATTGAATACTATGAAGTCAAGATCAACATGATATGAATAAGGGATAGGTCGCTATGTGTTTCAGAAGATGTATTGATAAGCAAGAAGGATAACCATTCATATATTATAAATAATCATTAATTGCACAAGTTTAGACAATGACATATCCAATAAAGCAATATCAAACATGAAGACCCGCTAGCAAATATGCACCATCACTTCCTATGTTATCATGACAATAACAAAAACTAGATTGAATTCTACTATCTATATCAATAGACACCACATAGGAGGATATCGACTAAAGGATTGAAAGATTATCGATTGTCTGAGATAAACCACATCTTGTAGAAACACAAAAGCATCAGTGATTATATCACAAGCTATCGATGAATGAGGCATCAGTCATGGATAATAAGTACAATGTATCCTTAAGTATTAACAGGAATGGAAGTCAATTTGAAGATCAAACTCCATTACCAGCAATCAACCAATAAATGGACAATTATCAGAAAATGATATCGACTTATATCAAAGTAGAAAGATTGGATATAATCATAACAATATGGGATAAGGCAAGAGTTAATATTGATTGACTAAATACTAATGATAGTTAGACAAAACTAATACAAACACAGTGGATGTTAACTACTAGTTGCACTACCAATTAGGGAAGATTACCTTCATAAAAAGATTTGATATTGAGTCAATTTGGGAGTTATCTATGATCAAAAAATAATGAAATAATATTATGCGAACTGTTGGATTATGGAAAGGTGTGATTAACAAAGGGACATGGAGGAAGAAACAAGACATGTCTCATTCATAGCATCTCTTCATTTGTTAAAGACAATATAAGAATGCATTCTCGTCAGTCACTCAAGGCATCATTGGAACTTTATTTACTTATCCATATTTGGATATACTCAATAGAGCATCTGCCTTTGGCAGTTTGGTTTCAAGTTTATCATTGCAGATCAGAGACAGCACCATGATTGCACAGATAGAAAGGATAGTCAGAAACAACATCAATATTTGAAGTTGCAAGCATATAATTCAGAATCTGAAATAGCAACATATCACTCATAGCGATATTACACATTTTCATAATTACATCATCATATCAGACACAACAAATACATTGCTGCAAGCAATACTTATTGATTGTATATCGATATTGTTTATATTAGACATAGCATCATTATACTATCACTATAAGTGATAGGAAACATCATATTCATAGCATATTTCATATCATTATATCCGACAGTGCTATTAAACATATTGGTATCAATATCATCTTGCACACATATTGTGATTGAATCTGAAATAGTGGTTGATATCTTAAGTAACCTCCATTACTTAGTTTAATTGTAAGTATCTGATAGAGTAAGTCTGAGAAGTGGAGTAATTGTTCCTGTTTTCCAAGTTAGCCAAAAAGGGGACATTACAGACAATCACTGTGAGATGTCCTCATGTGTGACTGTCCTTGTCACAAATGAGGACATCTCACAATGACTGTCCCTTGTGTAATTCAAGCGGCAATTACACAAGGGACAGTCACTGTGAGATGTCCTCATTTGTGACTGTCCTTACAGTGAGTGTACATTATCATGTTGTCTTTAGAGTGACTGTCCTCATTTGTTGAAGAAGAAAAGCATTAATGTGGTTCAATAGCAATACATTCAAGTGGCAATTACACAAGGGACAATCACTGTGAGATGTCCTCATGTGTGACTATCCTTGTCACAAATGAGGACATCTCACAATGACTGTCCCTTGTGTAATTCAAGCGGCAATTACACAAGGGACAGTCACTGTGAGATGTCCTCATTTGTGACTGTCCTTACAGTGAGTGTACATTATCATGTTGTCTTTAGAGTGACTGTCCTCATTTGTTGAAGAAGAAAAGCATTAATGTGGTTCAATAGCAATACATTCAAGTGGAAATTACACAAGGGACAATCACTGTGAGATGTCCTCATGTGTGACTGTCCTTGTCACAAATGAGGACATCTCACAATGACTGTCCCTTGTGTAATTCAAGCGGCAATTACAGTGAGTGTACATTTGTGACTGTCCTTACAGTGAGTGTACATTATCATGTTGTCTTTAGAGTGACTGTCCTCATTTGTTGAAGAAGAAAAGCATTAATTTGGTTCAATAGCAATACATTCAAGTGACAATTACACAAGGGACAGTCACTGTGAGATGTCCTCATTTGTGACTGTCCTTACAGTGAGTGTACATTATCATGTTGTCTTTAGAGTGACTGTCCTCATTTGTTGAAGAAGAAAAGCATTAATGTGGTTCAATAGCAATACATTCAAGTGGCAATTACACAAGGGACAATCGATCACTGTGAGATGTCCTCATGTGTGACCTTTGTGAAGGCAAGTGCCAATTTGTACCCAAGTTACCAATATTGTGGCAAAAGTGGGAATGAAGCATTTAGGGGTCAAATTGGGCAAAGAAGTGTAGAAGTGGCCTATGTGAGGTCTAAATAGCATAACTAAGTCATGGTTAGGGTCTTATGGTGTTTGAACAATAAGTTTTGAACCAAAATCCCAAAGGTTGTAACAAGTTGTTAATGTTGTCATTCACAACATTGACAACATTTGTGCAAGGGAGCATTTTCAAGTAAGATGGTTATGTAACTATATGAAACCATTGAATTAGGCATCAGATCAACTATAAGAGGCCTCCATCGATCTGTGCAAAAGGTTGGGGGGAAAAACATTTGGAATTAAGAAGATTTGTAGAGTAACACGGTTTTAGTGAATTCTTGAGTTTTTTTGTTTCTTTGTTGTCAGTTGATTAATGGATTAGATAGCTCAAAATGTCTATTGGAAAAGTTAGTACAAGTTGTTTTGTTATTCTGTGTTGTGTTTTTTTTGAGTTTTGAAGCATTCCAACTAGTTTGTTAATTCTTTTGTTAAGTACCCTATCGTTGGTTTGAACCAGGCAGGTTGAACAAATGGAGTCTTAGCTCATCATTCCATTGTCAATTTTGTATGGGCTCTTGGAATGGGTGAGGAGACTCCATGTACTATATGTTTGGAAGGAGGGGCCCTGGGAAGCTCATTTTCTATGTTTGCAATGATGTCCTAGGTGAGTCAGTTGAGCACAGTTAGGGATGACAAATCATTACAAGAAGATTACAACAAGTTGAATGCATTGGTTGCTTCAACTAAAATCTCATGGAGAGGTAGACACACATCTAAAGAAGCCCCAAGTCAAATTAGAAGATTGGGTGAGTTTCTTTGGTTGCTAAGAAAACAAACTCTTAGTCAGACTGTCCAAGTTGTGTCAAAATACTTGTTTTCAGGCATGGCTGTAGGAGTTGGTGTACAAAAAATCTAGGAGGAGAAGACCTTAGATATCTTGGAGTTCTCAATAAAGGGCATCTGAATCCTAAGCCCTTTAGGTGGCTTAATATAAACAAAAAGGCTTGACAAAGGCCTAATTGCTAGCAGCCTATTTTTGGGTGCAATTGGCATGGTTTGATGAACCGGATTGAAGTACTAATGAAAAGTATAGGTGAAGGAGTAATATTGAAACCAATAGAGGTCCTAGTGGCCAGCCTCTCCATGGAGTAAAGTTCTAGTTGAATGTGTTTCAATTTGTGAAGACAAGACTAGGAGTGTCCTAGTAGCTGGATTGGTATTGAGCAGAGTTCGTTGTATTTCTTGTTGGTGTGCACTAGTTGAAGGAGTGGGATCTTGGGTAGAGATACCTAAAGAGTGTAGGGATAGTTAAGTACCCTATCAAGTCAAAACATTGGCCTAAAGAGACCCTAGTGAAGGATAGGGAGTGAGAAAGACAAAGTGTTACATCAATTAACAAGATCATTTTTTGGTAATTGTGTACATTATCATGTTGTCTTTAGAGTGACTGTCCTCATTTGTTGAAGAAGAAAAGCATTAATGTGGTTCAATAGCAATACATTCAAGTGGCAATTACACAAGGGAATATCACTGTGAGATGTCCTAAGTGTGACTGTCCTTGTCACAAATGAGGACATCTCACAGTGACTGTCCCTTGTGTAATTGCCACTTGAATGAGGACAGTCACTATAAAGACAACATGATAATGTACACAAGTACCGTGAAGGTAGTCGCAAGTTAGGGCTGCTTCATTGCATACTCGAAACAATGAAGACGTTACGGTCCATAAAACATTTGTGCTTGAAAGATGAACAAATAAAATTAAACTTCTAAATAACCAAAGCCGCTAACAATAAATTCAACACAGATATGTCCTCATTTCTGGGTATTTTAGCTCTCTAATAGCTGAATACTAAATTACATAATAATGACAAAAGAAAAATAAACCCAACGTACTTAGAAATTTTAGCTGTGATTTCGCGGAGGGAATCTCTCTCGGTGCTGTTGAAAACACAAATGACAACGTTCTTGTTTTTTTTGCCCTTATATCCTGATGTGATTTTGCAGAGGGTTACAGCGCTGTTGAAAACACAAATGACAACGTTCCTTTTTTTTTTGGCCCTTATATCCCGACAACGTCGCAATTGCAAGTTAGGGCTGTTTCACTGCATACCCGAAACAATGAAGACGTTACGGTCCACAAAATGTTTGTGCTTGAAAGATGAACAAATAAAATTAAACTTCTAAATAACCAAAGCCGCTAAAAATAAATTCAACATAGATATGTCCTCATTTCTGGGTATTTTAGCTCTCTAACAGCTGAATACCAGATTACATAATAATGACAAAAGAAAAATAAACCCAACGTACTCAGAAATTGTAGCTGTGATTTCACGGAGTGTTACGGCGCTGTTGAAAACACAAATGACAATTATCTTGTTTTTTTTGCCCTTATATCCCGATGTGATTTCGCGGAGGGTTACGGTGCTATTGAAAACACAAATGAGAACGTTCTTGTTTTTTTTGCCCTTATATCCCGATGTGATTTTGCGGAGGGTTACGGCGCTGTTGAAAACACAAATGACAATGTTCCTTTTTTTTTTTGCCCTTATATCCTGACAACGTCGCAATGGCGACGTTGCCAAATGTATTTTCGTCACAATTGCGACAGTGTCGAGCTATATTTGAAAAAAAAAAGCCAAAACCGCATGACATTTGCCTGCCGTCGCAAATTGCTGTCGGAATTTCACCCCAAATGTATTAGTGTAGCAATAGGCGCCTTGGTAACAAAAAAAGAGAAAAAGACCCAAAGGGTGAAAACTTGGTAAACAAGTGCCTTTTGTTCCTTTAAGTCTGTCTTTCCTAGTCACATATGTCCATATTGCATTTCCAACATCCCATTTGTAAAACTATCATTGCATCCATCATTTGTACATAGTCATAATAAAGCTTTTTAGTCACATTGTTGCATTGTCTATCAACCCTAAGTTTTTCACACGATCACATTTATCACTTGGGGCCAGGAAAGGATTTGAAATTTGGTACCAAATGGATTCAATAAGTGTTACAATCAGTCACATTAGAGAGAGATTTATTAGAGTTTCAGAAGAGTGGAAATTTTATTGGACCTTTGATGGATATCATTGTTCAAACCCAAGTATTTGATCCTACAACTTGATCCTTGAGCCCTCATTGACTTTATTATTTAGGATTAAAAATTGACAAAACACCTTAAAGATCAGAATGCTTAGAAATACTTTTTGAAAATCATGAAACATTGCAAAACACTTGAAGTTTTCTTTTGATATCTTTATGAAATTGACTTTTATCACATCTTTTGAGCTAATCGATGATGTTTCAACTAGATTAGCCATGATAGAGACATGATATTTTCTTGCCTTTGAGTGATTGTTTTGAGGAAGATTCATCAACTTATGAGACTTCACCTAATGACATGGTCATCAAAGAACCATTGAGGAATATCCCATAAGAGGAAGGATTGACCTTTTCTTGTTTACGCAAATGGATCCCTTGGCTATTTAGATCTTCCATATCTTAATACCAAAAATCCACTTGCAACATTGAATCTGTTGACACCAATATTCAAACTCCCATAGTTTGGCCATCCAACTAGTGAGGGTTGTACTCGGTTCAAAAAGAGGTTACCAAAAGTGAAAAAAGTGATATTCATATCATCATGATGTGTTCAGTGATGATTGTACTTGCTTTTCGGTCCCAAAATGCTCAATGATGAAAATTTATCTCCATGGCATTTCTTTCCTAAAAGTTGGTGACACTTAGGTTGCATTGCATTACATTTTCATGTTATCATTCATTGCATTATCATGATTAGATTAATTGCATTATCATGTTAGAATTAATTGCATTTGTTTGTGGTTAATTTTCCAAGGACAAGGGGCTACATTAATAATCTTGGTTAGTCAAAACATTAAAGAAATGAGGGGTTCAATCAAACGTCTTACTCTTGATAAATCAAAACAAAGAAAATGAGATTATCTTTTGCATTCATGCATCACATTAATCATTAATCATTATCCATGTACCAGAAAAAGAAAAAGGATCATACATCATTTGCATACATGTAGTTAAGGATAGCATTGCATACATTGAAAAAATCCAAAAACATAGGGGCATTTACATATGCATTTTCATAAAAGATTTTAAATCCATACATTGGGAAAAACCAGAAAACCATGTCATAAATCCATACATCATTGCATTCATTTATTTATATCATAAAATAAGATAACTACATCCATAGCATAAATCAAAGTAAATGCATAAAACATCATATAGCTCCATAAAATATAATCTCATAAACAACTCATCAAGGAGAACCAAGGAGTATATAATCATATATCATCAAAAAAGTGTTCATCAATGATCCATCAAATCGGTATATCGAGATACAATGTCATACAAAGTGATACATCAAATGTTTTGATCAATCAAATAACATGACATGTGATACAAGGAATATCAACAATGAGTGAATCTATCATCAATCAATCAGGATCTTGTAGCACTAGATCCATTTGGACCTCTACCATCCTATGGAGGAGGAGCCTGAGAAGTTCTCGCTCCACTCTGTCTTTGAACCATAGCAGACATAAATTGCTGCATCAAGGTAGCAACTTGATCTAAATGCCCAACAATAGTGGATATATCTGTCCTCATAAACTGCACATCCCGTGCTAAAGTACCAATAGTAGGAGCATCCTACGAACTCTATCCTACATCCTGTGGCTACTAAACCTATGTAGGCACCTGCTATGCCAAAACCTGATCTTGATATGTGGGAACATCATCCTACTGAGCCAAGGCAACTCTCTACAACTGAACCAATGGATCTAATCCACCTAGAATCTACCTAGCAGCATCAACATGAGCCTATCTTTGTTGTCTCTAAGCTTTATGCTATCTATCTGCTTCTCTAGGATGTACATCAACAACATCATCATGTCCTCTAGCTCGATCTCTATCTCTAGTGTGTCCACCTCTCACCTGTACTCGACCACCAACTAGAGGATCTCTCTGTCCTTGCCATCTCCACCATCTACCACCACCACCTCCATCACCCCGACTTGGGATAGGCTCTATTGGATTAGTGAAATGAATAAACCTATTATGAGCCCACCAATCTACATACTCATGAGACATACTTGCATCAGCCATACCAGGAAGCATCTCCCACATGTAGTAAGCCATACTAGCAATCTGATCCAATACAAACTAGTAATCAATGAGAGGACCCCACATAGATCTCTCTACCTATACCCGAGCATATAGTACTACACCCTGAGGCATATCTTGTATTTGACCATATTGTCTAGAAACTTTGCCAAAGTAGAAGCGCTCAATAGTAGTAGTAGCATGACCAATCATCCAGCGAGGGGAAAACATGTAAGGTAATTCATTATCATCCTCTCTCTAGTGCTCACAACCAATATATGGTCTCCATAGAACCTGATCGAGATCATCAACCTATCATTGCCAGTAATCTAGATGACCCAGATTGTGTTGCACAACCATACCAGTATATAGAAAAACATATGGAAAACCATGAGGCCGAACCTTGTCAGAAATAGGCCTAGTGATGGGAAGATCCTCCCATATCCACAACTAGAGAATAACTGCACCAGTCAACAAGGACGCACTCTCTCTATAGACTACCTCATGAAAATCATGATAGAGCTATGCAAGAATGCATGAACCCCAGTCAAAGCATCGAGGATGAGCAATAAAATCCTCTAGAATCCAACCCCATCTGATAGAAAAACCATGACCTCACCGGTCAGGAAGAAGCAAACCACTGATCAATCCACCAAGTACCGCTGGCAATGTAGGAAATGAAGAAAACTAAGGCTAGGTGATAGTGTCATCATCAATAAAATTGTCCTTGAACACTCATTGGAAGATAGTGGAATTATATATAGAATCATAATAAACTACCTCTCCTTTGCATGGGATACGTAACAATCTATACACGTCCTCAGGCGTGATAGTCATCTCTCCACAAGGCAAATGGAATGTATTGTGGTCGGAGTGCCATCGTCCCGCCACTGCAGTCAAAAAACCATGGTTTAATTGGAACTGTGGAAGGTCAAGAAGGAAACTCAATCCGTTCAACTCGATCACATGAAACTTAGTATTTGTAAGTGCCTGACCCATTAAATCAATGAACCAAGAAGCAATTGTCTGAATGTATAGAGTAGGAAAGTTTTCCTATTGGAAAAGAAAAGGAATCATATCAATATATCATATCAAGGAATTATCTCAAGTCAATCAATTCTATCAAAAGTATCAAGCAATCACACCAAGTACCATTTTTTCATGTCTCTGTGTCCTGAGAACGAAGCAATAGTATCAAATCATATCAGTTTTCACACTGATTGATCTATCCTATCAGTATCCTATCCTAATAAAATTGATAAATCACATTCATTGGTACCACTATCCTAATATCATTAATCCATTGTTTTTTTGAATGCAATAGACCTAATCTAATCATTCGAATCAAGCATCTAAAGTCATCAAATTTTTCATCAGACACAATCAAGTACAAGTGTTAAAATTTTTTTTAAAAGTCTACTGGCTTGATTTTAATCATACCAGGTGACATTTCTCTTAAGCAGTATCAAAAGGTTGATATGCAACACTTTGTGGGTGCACGTGATAGTTCATAGGTCACACGACACTGAATCATGCTAGGCGATAAAGAAATATAGCCTAGGTGATAATAAATTTCTAGGGTTTCCTACGCGGTAAAATATATGAAAATTGGCATTTTTGCCCTAGCTCTACGTGTGAATGTTTTGTTCTCATGCAAGAATGAAGGTTTCTTAGGTGACATTATACTAGACAGCTACATGAGAGAAAATCTTGGATGTGACAGTAAAAAGGTCTAGGCGACAATGAAATATTCCTAGGCGTGATTTGGCATATTCAAGGCAACGATGAAATGAAAAATTGCAATAAATGCTAATAAATGAGTAATAAATGAAAAGAGGGAGTTTGAAATAACTCAATGGAGGTCCATAATCAGGTGGCCTCACATATTGGCGACACCTCTCAAATCGATGCTCTCAGATAGGGACAACCATCTCAAAATTCATCGGAGGACCAGAGCAAAATCACCAAAGACAAAAGTGAAAATGAATAGTAAATCAAGGTTTTTCAACATATTTAAGCTATTTTGACCTAATTTTGGAGGTGAAAAATTGACTTAGACCTATATATTGACCTATCAATTCAACCGGGGCACAATTCTTGAATCATGGCATATCATCAATGTTTTTTAGAAATGAAAACATATGGAATCAACATCATCAAATTTTTCAAATCAAGCAATCAATATGTTTTAATTTTTGAGGGGACATCAGGGTATAAAATTGAAATTGAAATCAAACATCATGGGAATTAGTGGGGCATCAAAAAATTTTGTATCAGTATTAGAGCAATCATATCATATCAGAGGCAACAATCAATTTCATATCAGAGGCAGCAATCAGTGAATCAGCAATTAGGACCTAAAAGCGATCAAGACTCAAAGGAATCTTTGAATCAATGTTCTTCACACATCAATTCAAAGAGGGGCATTTGTAGACACACAAAAATGGACAAAGTGCTTTTAAATTGCAAAAAATAAATAAAATGGCTTAAAATAATCAAAATGCATTAATTCAATCAAAAAGGGATCAAATCAATTAAAATGGACATAATTAAATAAAGTTGGACAAAATCAATTAAAGCAAAGGAAAAATCAAATAAGGATGTTAAATAATTAAATCAAAGCTTAAAGGGGTCAAAAACACTACATAATTGATTTTAATCAATTAGTTGTATAGTTATGTAGACAGATTTCTAGATTCAATTGTGTAAGTATTTTTAGCATCAACGTTTCGGATCACACTATGTGATCCATCATCAGGATGAGAAATGCAAGGATGGAAAATAAAAATCACAGAGTGTGATCCAAAATGTTGATGCTAAAAATACTTACACGATCGAATCCAAAAATCTGTCTACATTACTAATGGATTGTGGAAATCTAATGTTGTTAGTTATATAGTTGTTTAAATCAAAAATCAAAATGAACCTATTACCCTTACATGGCTAAATTTAATTAATTAATTAAATTCAATAATTCCTAATATCTTTCAACAAATTTGAGCAACGAATGAAAATTGAGGACAAAAAGACACAAATCACTCAAAAAGAATGAATCTCAATCACTCATTCTAAAGTTTCAATCTCAGCCACTCAATCTTGTTCTTTTGTCCAAAGCTTTGAGACAAACATTTAAATTGTCCCCCATTTATGAACAAAGAAAAGTATTTGACTCAACCAAAGGTAAATCATGATTACTTCACTCCACCCCCTACCCTTGGGAATTTACTATAAATATGAAGCATTTTGAGAGTAATTGATATCTTAGAAATTCATTTGCAAAGCATTGTTACTATAGGCAATTGAAGAACATTCTAAGAGCAATTAAGAGCATTTAGAGCATTTGAATTATACTTTTGTCAATTTGAGCTAGAATCATCATCATAGAAGCATTATAGAAGCATAGAAAAACATACATTCTCATTTTAGAAGTGTCACTAGTGGAGATTTAAGCTAAGAGCTTCACTTAGCACCTCTTTCTAGAGAGCCATGAGATGCTATAGATCTTAGTTTCATTTTTAAATAGATTTGCATTGTATTTACTTTAGAATTGTTGCTAATTAGATCTTAATTTCATGAAGGTGATTATCATCATCACACAAGTCCCTTATAAACTAGAATGCCACATGAAGCTCTTACCAATCAACCCAACCAAGCCCTAACTCAATCTATGTTAATTATTGCTCATGTAAGAGAATTATATTTAATTAGCCTAAAATGACCTTAAGGACTTTATAAATACTTATAAGTTATTTTATAATTTTCTCCATATATTAACTAATTATATACTATCAATGTCCAAATCAATTTTAAAAATAATCAAGATATTAAAGAAAAAACACAACATATTGATGCAAAAATAACAAGTACACAAGATGTTCAATAAATGAAAAAGTCTATCAATCTAATATAAATACACACTTATAAGATAATTATTAATTAAAAATAAAAAATATATCTAATACATTTAACAAATCAATTATTATTAGTTCCTACAAGGCAAGTAAACTTAACTAGTGATTATTAATTGTTTTTTAAGCAAAACACTTTAAAGATGTTTTCTCTTATTTAAATAAATTTTAGTTTTATTTATTTATAGATACAAGATTTTTAACAAAACATAATTATAAAATTATTATTTTTAAATATGATTGGCTCACACAAATCACTTGATATGGGCGAATTTTTGGGAAATATTTTTTGTGATTGCAAAGTTTTAAAATGACATACTTTCAAATTTTAAAATGACATATAAAGTTTTAGTATGATAAATATACTTTCAAATTTTAAAATGACCACAAATAATATAATAGAACTAAAAATCATTTTTTAAATATGAATAATTCAAAAATAAAATAAAAAATACGTAAATTATAACTATTGTTAGTTTTTTTTTAGATTTACAAATTTTTAAATATTTATTTTTTAAAATTAAATTTCCTAATAATTAATATTAAAGTTAAAATAAATCATATTTTCAACTTAACATATCTAATATCTTAAGAAGTGATTAAGATTAAATATATTACAATTCAAAAAATATTGTATTTTTTCATAATTGGGTTAAAGTTAATTTTGATGGGGCTTTGAAAGGAAACCTTGGTAGAAGTGGTGCTAGTTTTATAGTCAAAGATTCAATAGGGAACACCTTGGCAATAGGGGTCAAGTGTGTGTGTGTGTGTGTGTGTGTGTGTGTGAGAGAGAGAGAGAGAGAGAGAGAGAGAGAGAGAGAGAGAGAGAGAGAGATTTATTGTACCTACAACCTACAACACAACACTTCAATTGGACATTATATTGTTAGTCTAAAATTGAATTATAAGAAAATAAACTACATAAAAGTGTCATATTGCTCTCTAAATAGAAAGAGTATGATTAGGATCAATTTTACTCTCAAATTGAGACCCTAACTAGTGAAATTATACTACTAGAATGAGATATTTAAATGCAATTAGCTAGACATGATCAAATAAAGCTAAACTAGTGAATTCCATGAGTTCATTGCCAAATTTAGATGATTTAAGCTATGAATTGGCAATGTTATTAAGCTAGGAATTGAAATTGACAGTGTGTAAGTATGAATGCAATTAACTATATATTATGAGCTTTGAAAATTCTCTTTTAATAGAAAGATAATTGAATTCTGATGAAGGGTGCTCCCCTTAATACCACAAACACATAACAAAAACAAAGAAACAACAACAATATGCAAGAACAGAAAATTGGCTTCTTATTATCTCCACAAATGTGGAATTCAAACTTTCAAAATTACAATATGCAAAGCCACATGGGCATTCCCTTACAATATTCTGTAGGACAAAGCCTCGAATCAATACCCAGATCTACTACTAGAACTGTCCTAGACAACACTACGGGCCTTCTTTATATAGGCATTTTTCATCGCCTGAGAAGGTTCCAGAAATTTAGCCCTTAGGGCCGATCAAACTTAGAATTATTTTATTTTTCAATTTATAACATCAAAGTCAGCTCAAAATAACTTTTGAAACCCAAACAAAAATTTTGAAGGAAAATTATTTTCTGCCATTTCAGGTGACTTGACTTCCGAAGACCATAAGTCATCACTAGTTGACCTAACGGACTATTATAACCCTATTTCAAAAAGGCCACGAAGCGCTCTACAGGCTTGACTCGCGCAAGCACCTGTCACCCAAATTTTTGACCTCATCCGGGGCCTCTAAAGCCTTCAAAACTGAGTTCAAAGTTTCTGTACCCTACTGCCAATATCGAAAATCTTCAATATCTTCAAAACTAGACCTCATCTAGCCATGAAACTTTACTGGCAAGCTGATATGACTGAGATGAACCTCCACATGTAAAATTAGAACATTCTAAGATCGTATGACCAACTTACTAAAAATAGCAAGTTCCCATAAATAGTAGCTCTACACAAGATAACCCTTATTGAATATAAAAACATAAATATTTTTGGGTGATGCAAGATTGCTCTTACACCCTGGATGCTCCTGCATCAGACACCCGGGGTAATTTGAGAAGTGACCCCATCATGTCTCAAGTGTGTAGAGGAAAATCAAGATGGTTAACCTCCTCCTTTGTCAACTATGATGAATCTTCAATAGGTTGTCCTTTCCACTTGACCAGATATTCTTCATATGTCCTATTCCTTGTGCTTTTGCCAACATGACTATCCAGTATATCCTCAATCTGTTTGGTATCTGAACTAGTTGCTAGAATACTCCACTGTGCTGTTGTAACCTCATCTTCAACACCTCCTTCATGATACTCTATCAAATATGAAATGTTAAACATTGGTGAAATATTCAGCTCAGTAGGCAATTCTACCTCATATGCATTTCCTTAATCATGCTTCTTCAGTATCTTACATGGCCCAAACTTCTTCATTTTCAACTTGTTATATGTACCAACTGGAAATCACTTTTTTTGCAAATGAACCATGACTTCATCTCCAACCTAAAATTCTTTATGCTTCCTTTTCTCATCTACCTTAGCCTTATACTACACATTCATCTTGGTAATATGCTTCCTCACCTCCTCATGGATGTTCTTCAAATGTTATGCAAAATCCTCAGCTTCATCACTCCTTATTTATCCTTTATCTATCTTTCTCAACTTAGATGCATTTCTAGGACTACTCCCATATACAATTTGGAATGGTGATTTAGCAGTGCTCCTATTGACAGAATTATTATATACAAATTTTGCCTATGGTAAAATCAAATCCCATCCTATTGGCTTATCTCCAACCAAACATCTCAACAAATTTCCCAAAATCCTATTCACCACCTCTGTCTGTCCATCAGTTTGTGGATGATGTGATGAACTGAACTTCAAATATGTCTTCAACTTCTTTCACAATGTACGCCAGAAATATCCAACGAACTTAGTGTCCCTATCTGAAACTATACTCTTTGGCAAACCATGTAGTCTCACCACTTCTCTGAAAAATAATTCTGCTACATGAACAGCATCATTAGTCTTCTTGTATGGAATAAAATGTGCCATCTTTGAAAATCTGTCAACTACCACAAAAATTGAATCATGTCCCTGCTGTGTCCTTGGTAAACCAAGAACAAAGTCCATACTGATATCCTCCCAAGGCTTCTCTGGTACAGGTAATGGCTGATACAACCCAGTATTCTGCTTCACTCCTTTCACCATCTGACATACTCTGCAACTCTGTACAAACTTCTTGACATCTTCCTGTAACTGTGGTCAACAATAATTCTCACTAACCAAAGCAAGGGTTTTATCACAACCAAAATGTCCAACCAACCCTCCGCTATGCTTCTCCTTGATGAGATTCTCCCTCATAGAACTTCTTGGAATGCACAACTGACTCCCTCTGAATAGCATATCATCCTAAATGATGAAATCCAACCATTTTGTCCTGTCTAGAGTAAGAAGTTCTTTACAAGCTTTCCAAGCTTCACCAAAATCAGGATCCTCTAGATACAAATTCTTGAGTTCCTTGAACCCAACCACCTCAATCTACATCTCTATTAGCAATAGTTGCCTTCTGCTAAGAGCATCTGCAACCTTGTTAGACTTTCCACTCCTGTGTTTCAAAAAAAATGTATAACTCTGCAAAAACTCAACCCATTTCAAATGCATTTGATTCAACTTTCCTTGACTATTCAAATATTTCAAAGCTTGATGATCAGTATACAAAAAAAACTCCTTAGGAAGCAGATAGTGCCTCCACTTCTTCAATGCCTGAACTATAGCATAAAATTCCTGATCATAAATAGAATATTTCTTCTTGGTATCATTTAACTTCTCACTAAAATAAGCAATAGGTTTACCATCTTGGCTCATAACAGCTCCTATTGCAGTACCACTAGCATCACAGTCTACTTGAAACACCTTATTAAAATCAGGAAGTGCTAAAATAGGTTGTTCTGTAACATTTTGTTTCAACAGTTTAAAACTCTTATCCACCCCATTAGTCCACTTGAACTCTTTTCTATCCCCTCTCATTGTTTCAGTCAAGGGTCCACAAATACTGCTAAAATTTCTGATAAACTTTCTGTAAAAACTAGCCAAACCATGAAAATATCTTACCTCAGTAGCACTTCTTGGAGTAGGCCATTCAAGGATAGCCTGTACTTTCTCTAGATCCATTTTCAGACCTTCTATTGAAACTACAAATCCCAAATACACTAATTCCTTCTTCACAAAATTGCACTTCTTCAAATTAATCAACAATTTCTCATCTCTTAGCTTCTCAAACACCATATGAATATGCATCATATGTTCCTCCAATGTCTTGCTAAAGATAAAAATATCATCTAGGTAAACAATGAAAAACTTACCCAAAAATTCTTTCAAAACCTCGTTCATGAGGCGCACAAAAGTGCTCAGTGCATTGGTTAGCCCCAAAGGCATGACTAACCACTCACACAGTCCTTCCTTTGTCTTGAAGGAATTCTTCCATTCATCTCCTTCTCTGATCCAAATCTGGTGATATCCATTCTTCAGATCTATCTTTGAAAAATACATAGCTCCACTCAAACAATCCATAATATCATCCATTCATGGCAATGAAAACCTATACTTGATTGTGATCTTGTTTATTTCTCTGGAATCTATACACATCCTCTATTCTCCATTCTTCTTTGGTGCTAATACTACTGGTACAACACATGGACTCAGGCTCTCCCGAATCAATCCCTTCTGTAACAACTCATGTACTTGTCTATTCAACTCTTCACTTTCTACTGGTGTCATTCTGTGTGCTGCCTTGTTTGGAAAATTGGCTCCTGGAATCAAATCCATCTGATGAATGATCTTCCTTATCGGTGGTAATCCATCAGGTACATTATCAGATACAATATCCTGAAACTCATTCAACAAATCTGCAACCTCTACAGGTACATCCTCTACTTCTTCTTTACCAGCTTTTGGAATTAAAGCAAAACACGCATGCTCATGCCTCATACCATCTAGGAATTTTCTTCCATCAACAAATGTTATTCTTGCATTACCACATACCTTTTCTTGGGTCTCCTTCAATGGCTTTAGCTTATGTCACACTCCATCCTTTGTTAAGGAATAGGTATTTGCATGACCATCATGTACAGCACATCTGTCAAACTGCCACGGTCTACCCAACAACATATGACATGCATCCATAGATATGATATCACATAGTACCTCATCTTGGTACTCGCCGATCTTGAACTTTACCAGGCACTGTTCACTGACCATGACCTTGTGGTCATCCTGCACCCAGGCAATCCGATATGGATGTGGGTGTTTTTGTCTCTTGAGCTTCAACTTTGTCACCATCTCTTCTGATACCAAATTGTCAGTGCTTCCACTATCAATAATCAAATCATAGCATTTTCCCTCACACTTGCATCTAGTGTGAAACAGGCTCCTCCTTTGTTCAGGTTCATTCTCACCACCCAGCATGACTCTTCTGTTAATTAACATTTCTCCTCTTT
The DNA here is from genome assembly GCA_027943335.1 of Chamaecyparis obtusa. Taxonomy (NCBI): domain Eukaryota; kingdom Viridiplantae; phylum Streptophyta; class Pinopsida; order Cupressales; family Cupressaceae; genus Chamaecyparis; species Chamaecyparis obtusa. The sequence continues at coordinate 281,715 of BSBK01003051.1, read as the reverse complement.
CAGCATCTTTTGAATTTGATGATCTGGCATCTTCATCTACATGTACAACTCTGGCTTGGCCTTCATTCCTCCTATCTATCCTTCCTTGGCATTGAGGACATTCAAATGCCCTATGGCCTTCTTCTCCATAGTGAAAACATGCTCCATGGAAGCCTCCTCTTCCTGAACCTTGTCCTCTTCCTCTTCCTCTCTAATCTCTATTAGTCTGATCTTGGAAACGATTGGAATTGTTTCCTCTTTGATTTTGACTGCTATTGGCCTCATCCTTCTTTTTCGGATCTTCATTTTGGCCTCCATATGACTGTCCACCAGATTGTCCACTGTGACCTCTTCCATTTTGTCTACTCTCAAACTTTTTGTTTAGCTTTTCCTCCACTTTTAGGGCAAACTGGTATGCTCCTTCAATACTATTCATTCGATCCAGATTCAGCTCCTTCTAAATGCTTGGCCTCAACCCATTAAGGTAATGAGCAACTTTCTCCTTATTAGCTTCCGCATGGCCTATTTTGATGAGGATTTGATAGAACTCCTCTGTATACTCCTGAACAGATCTTCCTGCTTGCTTCAAACTTTGCATCTTCTTTAGTAGGTCAAGCTCATAATCAACAGGAATGAACTGTCACTTCAATTTATCCACCATCCGATCTCATCTTGTGATTTTATCTTTCCCTCTTCTATTTATCTCCAATTGAATCTCTTGCCACCAAATCTTCGCATGACCTTTTAGTCTGGCCTTCATGAATTTGACCCTATCAGGATCCTCAATATCTTCATACTCAAAATATTCTTCACATTCATTGATCCAGTTGATCAATTCTTCTGGGTTAAGATTTCTTGAAAATGTAGGAACCTCGATCTTAGGTCTTTTTCAATCTTGGAAATGGCCTAGAAAAGCCTTTCTTCTTCTCGATTCAAAATTTTTCCTTCTTCTTCTTGATCATCATTTCCTTCTTCAGCTTCATCCTCACTTTCATCTCTAACATTAAGATTCATTCCTTTGTGAATCTCTTCTTGCAATGCTCACACTTGTCTCTGGAGTGCTCTAACCTCAGGTGTTACAACACCAACTCTTCCACCATGTTCCCTTCATGGAGGCATTTTCACGATGCATTCTGAAACCCTAACCATGGTCCTGGTGCAAACTGCCTCATAGTTGGTGATCTGTTTACACATTCAGGAACTCCTACTCTGATACCACTTGATGAAGGGTGCTCCCCTTAATACCACAAACACATAATAGAAACAAAGAAACAACAACAATATGCAAGAACAGAAAATTGGCTTCTTATTATCTCCACAAATGTGGAATTATAAAATTTCATAATTACAATATGCAAAGCCACATGGGCATTCCCTTACAATATTCTATAGGACAAAGCCTCGAATCAATACCCAGATCTACTGCCAAAACTATCCTAGACAACACTACGGGCCTTCTTTATATAGGCACTTTCAACCACCCGAGAAGGTTCCATAAATTTAGCCCTTAGGGATGACCAAACTTAGAATTATTTTATTTTTCAATTTATTACATCAAAGTTGGCTCAAAATAACTTGTGAAACCCGAACAAAAATTTTGAAGGAAAATTATTTTCTGCCATTTCAGGTGACCCGACTTCCGGAGACCATAAGTCATCACTAGTTGACCCGATGGACTATTATAACCCCATTTTGGAAAGGCCACAAAGTGCTCTACAGGCTTGACTTTTGCAAGCTCCTATCACCCAAATTTTTGACCTCATCTGGGTCATCTAAAGCCTTCAAAACTGAGTTCAAAGTTTCTATACCCTACTGCCAATACCAAAAATCTTCAATATCCTCAAAACTAGACCTCATCTAGCCATGAAACTTTACTGGTAGGCTGATATGACTAAGATGAACCTCCACATGTAAAATCAAAATATTCTGAGATCGTATGACCAACTTACTAAAAATAGCAAGTTCCCATAAATAGAAACTCTGCACAAGATAGCCCTTATTGAATATAAAAATAGAAATATTTTAGGTGATGCAAGATTGCTCTTACACCCTGGATGCTCCTGCATCAAATTCAATGGTTGAGATTCAATATGAGAGGAGTGGTTGATATTCATTCTCCCTTGATCCATGTGCTTAGCCTCTGATTGGCTTCATTTTTCTTTCTTGTCCCTTGAGAGGTGACATGTATTTTAGGACCTTTTATTAATTGATTTTAATTAATTACCTTAGCCATGTATTTAAGTGGGATTGATTTAGTTAATTTATGCCAAGGATAATTAATAAGATTCTTGATTAATTAGTGATGATTTAACACTTGATTAGGATTTCATTGATTTTGATAAATTATGCCAGTAATCAAATAATTTAATTAGCATCATTAGAAATTTGGTCTTGAATTAGGGTAGATAGGGCTTTTGGTTCTATTATTGCATTTTATGGTGATTACATTTTCCCCTCTTTGAATTGATGTGCGAGCAACACATTGATTCAAAGAATAGATGATGTTGATTTAGAGAGAAGTTTGATATGCAGTGATAAAACCACTCTGGATTCAAGAATTATGAGCTTGATTGAATGAAATTCAATGTGATTAAAAATTTTTATTGCCATAACTGATAGTAATGTTGAAGATTGATTATCTGATGGTGATGATGATGAAGACCGAAAAAGATAAGAGGAATACATGATAGTAGAAAGGTTAGATTAGTTATTGTCTTGTCATTGATGCCAAATAATTGATTTCTAGTTTATACTATATTTTCATATCATTTGGTAATGATATAAGTTGAATGAGTTAAGAAGAAGAAGAAATGAGATGTTTTGAAGTTGAAGAACTTAAATGTCAAATGATACAGATTGAATAATGATTACATTGTGTTGATATGATTATTTTCTAACTAACATATAATTATGTTAAGTAGGTAAAGCATGATGATAAAGATTTATCAAGTCAGTAAGCAAAATATTTTTGGCTACTGAGAAGGATATTTCACTCACTAAAGGTAAAAGGTAAAAAAGAAGTAACTTGGTAAAGGAAAAGGAACCAAAGACATCGAACAAAAAATAAAGGTTTAGGCACCGAGCGAAGTTAACTAAAATTCCAATGGAGGACATTGAGCAAGGAACACATATTAAAAAAGGATTGAATTGACATTTAATGATTAGCTATAATGAGATGGATGATCATGATAACAAGGAAAGTTAGTTATAGAGATCTATGGTCAAGAAAATTCAAGGTGAAGATCTATGGCTTAGATCTAAACAGTTAAAGCAGATGGAACAAGTTTCAAGAAAGTTCAAGTTCCTAGGTGAAGAGAAATTGTGTTAACAAGATTTGAATTCAAGGTATAATAAATTGAACGGTTAAGATTGATCAAAGCAAAACATAATAGAGGAGATTAAGAGGTAAATATTGTCTATATAAAGGATGGATTTTTATGAACAAATGGTTGGAAAATTGATAAGTTGAAGGGTTATCAAGTGATACAATGAAGAAGGAACAGAGAGATTCAGAGTCAGATAGAAGGATGTGATGATGTGTTGAAGCCAATGGAAAGTGAAGAATTGAAGAGAAGATTGAAGAGCACACAAAGGATTTGATTAAGAAAAGATAGTTTCAAATCTTTAGGTCAATTTATTTATTATTGCTTACTAACATTTTTAACAAATTGGACTTAATAGACTTATTGTAAAATTCTTGAAAAAGGTAACATTTTAAAGAGTGTTTGAAGCCCTCTAACTAGGCCACTCCTAACAAGGTGAAGATCCTAATAGATCTAAGGAAAATCCCTTGACCAGGTCACACCTAACAATGTACATTGTAATCTTTAACCATATTGGTTCTTAATCGAGCATACTTCAAAAGAGTATTTTCTTAGTGGGTGACAATTCCCACAGTGGTTTTTCCCAAAGATAGGTTTCCATGTTAAATACTAGTGTTACATGTGATGCATGATTTGTATGAATGATTTACTAATTTCTAAATTTTATCTGTTATTATCAGTAAAATAGTATAGTGTGTTTTACCAAGCTACTACCGAGTTAATCAAAGAAATTTTTTTTAGGTATTCAGAATCAGGGATTACCAATTCACCCCCCCCTACCCTCTCCATAATCTAACAATGGTATTAGAGATAAGTACTCTAAAGAGATAATTTTAAAATACTTGAGTAAAATATTTGAAGATGTATAGGAGAAAAATACCTAAGTTGAATAAGAAAATTTTCTCGACATGGAAAAGAAGGATGAGGTTGTATCTATCTAGGATTGGAGAATTTGCACTAAATCTTCTAGATAATGACTATACTTCACCACCTCCCAGATCAATGATAGTTGATCAAATGAGAGAAAAGAAGGAACACAACTGGTTTATGATAGATATTTCTTCTTCCCTCAATGATGTTGAATTCAATGATGTTAAGGACTGTGTTAATTCAAGAGAGGTGTGGGATAGGCTTACACTTATATATGGAGGAGATCAGCATGTAAAAAAGGCTAAGGTTGATAGTCTTAGGGGAAATTATGATGAAATGAGAATGAAGGATAAAGAGAACATCACACAATATAGCAGCATAATCAAGGAAGTTGTGAGTTCCATCAGAGGTGATGGTGAATTTTTGACTAACGAAGAAGTGGTAAGTAAAATTCTAAGAACTTTTTCTTCTAAGTATGCTATTACAGTATCTACTATTCATGAATTGAGATCTATACCAAATAATGTTGTTACTCTTGAATCCCTAATTGGTAAGATGATTGCATTTGAGTTAAGTAATTATGATAATAGTCTACCGAGCATTGAAACTACATTTAAGTCATCTCTAAGTATTGGAACATCAAGGAAAGCCAAAGAGATCCATAGTAGTTCATATGGAAATGAGTATGATAGTATTTTGAATAAGAAGAAAGAACAAGATGAGTTAGAGGAATAGCTAGCTAAAAGATTACTGAGAGGTAGAGGAAAGTACAAAGGTAAACTACCTCTAAAATATTTTAATTGTAATAAGATTGGTCACATTTCATCTAGATGTCCTAACAATGATAGGAATGATAAGAATGATAAAAGAGACAACCGACACTGAAGATTTAGATATTACAAGGACAAAGGTAAGAAGTCTTGCTACCTAGCTGAGGAAGGTGTAACCAATGATGAATCTAATGATAATGAAGAAGGATATTAAGTTGTCTATGTTGTTGTAAAGGAAGACTCAGATGAAGAAAAGAATGAAGATGAAAAAATACTTATTTCTCATAAGTAAACCTGACCCATGGATTATTGATAGTGGATATTCACATCATATGGCTAGTGATATTGATAAGTTTGAGAACCTAGAAGAGTATGATGGAGGATTTGTCAAGTTTGGAAATGATTCTCCATGTCCTATGAAAGGTAAAAGACCAAATGTATTGAATGAAAAGATGAGATGTGATGATACATATTGGGTTAAAGGATTGAACTATAATATTTTGAGTGTTGCACAATTGAACAATACTCACCACCGATGGAAATTTCAAAATAGAAAGGTGAATATTTGTGGTGTTGATAGAGATCTAATTGGAACTAATGAATAATCTAAAGGTAATTTACTTTATCTTGATACTTCTGCAAAGAGTTTCTTATTTTATAAAGTTGAAGATGTATGACTATGGCATAAGAGACTCTGTCATGTAAATTTTGATAGCATTATTGAAGTGAGTAAAAAGAATAGAGTCAGAGGTCTACCGAGATTGAGTAAACCTAATAAAGTAATGTGTAAAGAATGTCAGATTGGTAAGATGACAGTCAAGTTTTTCAAGTAAATTTTATTCTACCAATGGTATTTTGGAATTAGTACACACTAACCTTTGTGGTCCTATGAGAGTTCAAAGCTATTATGGAGATCGGTATTTCATTTTGTTTGTTGATGATAATTCAAGAATGATGTCTATCATGTTTCTAAAAGAAAAATCTGATGCATTCCAAAGGTTTAAGTGGTATAAAGCAATATTTGTAAAGGAAACATGAAAATAACTAAAGTGTTTAAGATAAGGTAGATAAGGTGAATTTATCTTTGATGAATTTACTATCTTTTGTAATGAAAATGGCATCAAAAGATAAGTATCTACATTGAGGACTCCATAGAAAAATGGGATAGCTAAGACAAGGAATAGATCCATAGTCGACCATGCTAGAACACTGTTGATTGATAAAGGAGTTACAAAAACATTTTGGAGAGAATTCATAAGCACTGGTGTCTACACACTAAACCAAATACAGTTGAAGAAAGGAACAAACAAGACACCTTAAGAACTATGGTTTGGTCACACACAGAATGTAAGTTACTTTAAAATCTTTGGAAGTAATTTTTATATACTGAAAGATTCTAGAAATGGAAAGTTTGACTCAAAAGGTGATGAAGGTATATTCCTTGGTTATTTATCATAGAAAAAAGCATATAAATGTTTGATTAAGGCTACTAATAAAATTGTTGAGAGTGCAAATATGAGAATTGATGAATTTGAAGAAAGGAATGAAGAGGATAGAAAAAAGGAACATGAGGATTACAAAATATTTTTTTATGTATAGGAAGGTAACTCGGTTGAAGCAACCGAGTTGCATCAAGAAGGAACTGGTGAGAAATATGATCCTCCATTGAGAGATGAAAACACTAATGAATAGTCTACCAAGCCTATATTAGAAAAATATGTGAGAAGACACCACTCACTAAAAAGAATTATTAGAGACAAGAACGCAGGAGTCATGACAAGAAGTAAGTTGAAGGATAACACATGTTTGATTTCTAAACTTGATCCAAGATTAGTGAAGGATACACTAGGAAATGAAGATTGGATGAATTCTATGAAAGAGGAAATTGATTGGATTGAAAAGAACAACACGTGGTCACCGGTACCCAGACCTAAGGATAAGAATGTGATTGAAACAAAATGGATTTTCAGAAATAAACTCAATGAGAAAGGAGATGTGATCAGAAATAAAGCAAGGTTAGTCTGCAAAGGGTATGCACAAGAAGAAGGTATTGGTTATGGTGAAAATTTTGCTCTTGTTGCTAGATTAGAAAGTGTAAGGATATTACTTGCATATGTTGCATATAAAGGATTTAAATTTTATTAGATGGATGTTAAGTCTACATTTCTAAATGGAATTCTTGAAGAAAAAATCTTCATTGAACAACATGAAGGATTTGTTTAAAATTCTAATAAGGATATGGTCTGTAAGATACACAAAGTATTCTATGCATTGAAACAAGCACCCCGAGAATGGTATGAAAGATTACACTCTTAATTAATCAAGATTGGATTTCAAAGGACTAGTGATAACAACAATTTATACTTGAAATGTGATAGTATTGATAAAATTTTGATGGTTGATATATTTTTTGATGACATTATATTTGGTGGAAATGAGATAATGTCAAAATAATTTGTTGAGGAAATGAGAAAGGAATTTGAGATGTCTATGATAGGAGATATTAAATTCTTTATTGGATTTTAAATTCAACAAGTTAAGGATGAGATCTACATAAATCAATCTAAGTATATCAAGGATATCCTAAAAACATTCAATATGGAAGAATCAAAACCAGTTGGAACACCGATGGCTACTCATTATAAATTTTCAAAGGAAGATGATACAAAGGAAGTGAATGAGACACTTTAGTGATCCATGATTGATAAACTAAAGTATGTTGTACAAAGCTAGCCAGATGTTGCACATTCAATGGGTATTGTGGCAAGGTTTTCTACCAATCCAAAGGAGACACATATTTTTGTAGTTAAAAGGATATTTAGATAACTGAAAGGGACTGAATATTTTGGTTTGTTATACAAAAAAGGAGGATATTTTGATCTCAAGGTGTATATAGATGTTGATTGGGCTTGAAATATTGATGATAGAAAGAGCACTAGTGGTGAAGCTTTCTTTTTAGGAGAAAGACTAGTGACATGGTTAAGAAAGAAATAGAGTTGTATTGCACAATCTACTAAAAAAGTTGAGTATGTTCCTATAGCTATGAATTGTTCTAACATTGTATGGATCAAACAATTACTTGAAGGTATTCATGAAGAGATTACTAATCCATATACAATTTATTGTGATAATACTAGTTCTATTAATCTATCAAAGAATCCAGTGATGTATTAAAAAACAAAGCATATATCTATTAAGTATCACTACATAAGAGAGAAATTATAAGATAAGTATGTGACATTGGAGTATGTGAATTCTAAATCTATAGATAGATGATATATTTACAAAACCACTACCAAAGGATGATTTTGAGTATCTCTGAGGTAAGTGAGGGGTTCTTCCCCTATCCAATGTTCACTAAGAAAAGATGCATGTTGCATAAATTCAAGCATTCAATAGAATATCTATTTTGTGAGTTGATGCTAGTGTTCACTCCTTAGGTGAAGCCTAAAGTTGTGAAGAAGAAGTTTATGAATACATTGAGAGATCTATAAATTTAAGATATGATTTGAAGAGTATATGTTTTGTTGACATTATTTTCAAAGAGGGAGAACATGATTGAATATGATTGATTACATAGGGAAATAATTAATTGATCAGAGAGGATGAATATTGTAGAGGAAAAGATTAGAACAGTAATTGTCAAAGAGGAATAGTAAATAAGACTACTACTGATAGAGGGAGAAAGATTACAAAAATCAATCAAGTACAAAAAAGAGAAGTTACAACTTAGAGGGAGTACAAGAATGATAGTGAAGTGTACCATCATCAATTAAACACTGTATATTGTTAGTATTGCCAATAATGCCAAAGAGGGAGATTGTTACCATAACTGATAGTAATGTTGAAGATTGATTATCTAATAGTGATGATGATGAATACCGACAAAGATAAGAGGAATACATGATAGTAGAAAGGTTAGATCAGTTTTTGTCTTGTTATTTATGTCAATAAATTGATTTATAGTTTATATTATGTTGCCATATCATTTGGTAATGATATAATTTAATGAGTTAAGAAGAAGAAGAAATGAGATGTTGTGAAGATGAAGATCTTAAATGGACAACTAATATAGATCAAACAATGACTAGATTATGTTGATATAATTGTTTTCTACCTAACATATAATTATGTTAAGTTGGTAAAGCATGATGATAAAGATTTGTCAAGTTGGCAAGAAAAAGAGTTTTGGCTACTGAGCAGGATATGTCACTTGATAAAGGTAAAAGGTAAAAAGGAAGTAACTTGGTAAAGGCAAAGGAACCAAAGACAGTGAATAGAAAAGAAAGGTTTAGGCACCGAGTGAAGTTAACCAAAATTCAAATGGAGGACACCGAGCGAGGAACATATATTAAATAAGATTGAATCAACATTTAATAATTATCTATGATGAGCTAGATGATCATGATAACAAGGAAAGTTAGTTATAGAGATATATGGTCAATAAAATTCAAGGTGAAGATCTACGTCTTAGATCTAAACGGTTAAAGATGGAACAAGTTTCAAGAAAGTTCAAGTTCCTAGGTGAAGAGAAAACATGTTACTAAGATTTGAATTCAAGGTATAATGAATTGAATAGTTAAGATTGATCAAATAAAAATATAATAGAGGAGATTAGGAGGCAAAATTTGTCTATATAAAGGATGGATTTGTATGAGAAGATGGTTGGAAAATTGATAAGTTGAAGGGTTACTGAATGATAAGTGAAGAAGGAACAAAGAGATTCTGAGTCAGATAGAAGGATCTAATGATGTTTTGAAGCCAATGGGTGTATACACCTAAAAATGGTCATCTAGACTATTAACCCCTTTTGCTAAATCATCAATTGCTTATTCTTGATCAAATCCTAGTTCTATCATTTATTCGATTATTTTCTATGGGATAACCATTTTATCATAAGTCTTTATTTATTAAAAGGAATATTTCCTCCCCTTTTATTAAATAAAAAGCCCCACCTTTTCCCCTTATCCTAAGTTGCACAAATAAAGTATTATTCCTATTTTACAAAAAGGGAAAAAGCACTTTTTGTCTCATATGGACACAAAAGTCAACTCTTATTTTCTCATTGGAGGATACTTGTGCACATGGATTTCTCCTCCTTGATGCTCCACCATTGATTAAATCTTTTGCCTCTTAATCTCCATGGTCCATTCTTTCTCATTTTCTTTAAAAGGAGAGCTCTCTTCTTCATTCTAGAACCCCAACTTTTTATGCTAATGTTATGCTGCAGGTTTTCTAGTTCACTTTGGAGCTTTTGAAGATTTGGAGCATTCTTGGCTTTTGCATCTACATGCTATCATAGTTTCATTTCTTGCATTATCATAGCATTCATAGCTTCATATTTAGCTTAGTTTCCTTTATGCTTTATATTACTTCATGTAGCGTAATTAGGAGGCTTTGTAATACTTGCATATTTCCTTTCATAGCTTAGTTGCATTATTCTTTCATTCCCATAGCTTAGCTTGCATTTCCATTCTTAGCATAGCTTTCATTTGCATTTCCATTTGGATTCTTGAAGATATTGGCATTCTTGCCCTTGTCTTCATTTGAATCACCCATTGCATGGTTTACTAGCAAGGTTATTGGCTTAATAGCTCTAGCTAAGAGCACTCTTAAAACCCTTGCACTCCATGCCTAGGGAGCTCTAAATTTATTTCTCAAGGTTTCCAATCCATGGATTCTCTTGGAAGAAATGATTTAGAGAAGTGCACATCTTAGTGTGTACATTTTTGGCGCCAAAATGGTGATCCTCATGACCATGTGCATCACTTTTACACTCTTAGCATGGACTTCCTTCACAAAGACACATTTTTTCTATGATTATTCCCTTGAAGCTTAAGAGGACAAGATTTAGAATGGTTTGCAAAGTTGACACCTCCTTTGAATACTTTTGATGAGTTGGCTATGCGATTTACACAACACTATTCATACAACATTCAACAACCTATCACTATGATAGATCTAAGTGCTCCAAGGAAAAATCAAGGTGAGCCATTTGCCACTTACTTGCAATGTTGGAGGTCAATATATTCTTGATATTCTCATTAGTTACCCAAAAGAGAAAAGATTGACATCTTCGTCAACACTCTAGTGCCTGAGCTATATTATGATCTTAGGAAACAAATCTTCTCCTCTTTCATCGACATGGTTGAAAGTGCATATAGGATTGAGAATGTGGCCATCAGAAAGGGGGATATTGTTATTAATAAAGATACTAAAAATAATGGCAAAGACAAGAGCAAAACTTGGAATTGGAATAATTATGTTGTTAATGATGGGGTTTTAGATGCCCCTAAAGCTAAAGAGCCTTCTTTCAACCTTTCTAATGCCATCTACATAGAAAAACAATAAGAAGTTGCCAACACTCGAGATGCTCCTAAGCCTCAATATGCTGATAAACCAAAGAAGCAATTTTGACGACAGGTCTATACCCCATTAGCTGAACCATATGATGTGATTCTTAAGACTTTGGTTGCCAATAATTATCTTACGCTTCCTGAGAAAACTCATCCCTATGATCTACCAGTTAAGCCAGATTGGTGGAGAGAGGATTATTACTGCCACTACCATAGAAACAATGGACACAAGACTAAAAATTATTTCACGCTTAAAGATGCTATTCAAGGTCTCATTGATGGAGGTACAATTCTCACAGATGGCTTAGTTAAGAACTCTGATCACCAGGCTTTCAAAGATCCTCTACCTAAGTATGACAAAGGTGAAACCTCTCAAGCACATAAGAATAATCATGATGCTAAGATCAACTATACATATACTTCTGATTCACCTGTGATCAACATGGTAGAGCCTGTTGAGAGTGTTCTTATGATGAGACCTCAAGATGATAATAAAGCCAATCATGGTATGCCAAAGTTGGTCTTGCAAACATGAGGTAGTTGATCTTCCCGAAGTGAGGCACTAAATGCTATTACTGGGGGGCAAGCTAAACTAGTCCTTAAAACTGCACCTGATCCCAAGCCATCCTCATCTTCCAAACTAGCAGCTCCTCCAGCTTTGTCTAGCTATGATCTTGTCCATTAGTTGCAATGGACACCCACACAGATATCTATTTTTGAGTTGCTTGAGCTATCCCCTTTGTACAAGGAGATCCTTGAAAAGGCTTTGCATACAACTAATGTCCCTAATGACATTGACCCAGATAGGTTCCAGGCTATGGTCAATGACATCTCATCACCTCATTATCTATCCTTTTCTGCAAAATATGATGTATCTATTAGTCACCCTCACAATCTTGCCTTACATATTGAAGTTATGGTCTACCATACCTGAGTCCACCGAGTCCTGATAGACAATGGTGCAGGGTTAAACATTGTTTCTTTCAATGTGGTGCAATAGTTGGGTTTATCAAAAAAATTTGTAGATCCTAAATGGAAAATTACTATAAAGGCATATGATGAAGTTGAAAGATCTTCCAAAGGTTTTTTCATGCTACCTGTCCAAGTGGGCCTTGTCATGAAAGATATTATGTTCCAAGTATTGGACATCCCACTTGCTTGTAACATTCTTTTGGGTCATCCTTGGATCCATGAAATGTAAGTTGTGCCTTCTACATACCATCAGTGTGTCAAATTCCCACATAACAGAGCTGAAATTGTGATTCCCGGGGATCATTCTATTGCTATTAATGCTCTTGCCACTATTGAAATGTTTGTTCCTCATAAAAAAATTTCTAATGATCCTACTGCATCCCTGGTTGCTACTGAGAAAACGTTTAAGAAGATGAGCCTTGGTATGGGTGAATACACACTAGATTCCCTTGCTACTATGCCTACTTCTCCTAGATCATATGGGAGACCTTCTGATAAGATGAAGCCTTCTACTTCTGCCATGACAATTTTTGGTAATTTTGTTCAAGTGTCTGTACCCCTAGAGGCAGAAAGAGAAGAACAAGCTGTTAGAGAATGGATCTATAGAGATGAAAAAGATAGTACCACTATTGCTACTCCTATTTCTCCTAAGCGCTATGGTAAAAGCTATAAATTTTTGCAGAAAATGGGCTATCAAGGTCAAGGACCTATCAATGATAATGGACATGCCCTAGTCGAGCCTTTGAGTCATACTAATGGCTGACCCTCTGAGATTACAATAGGTCTAGGATATGGCACCAATGATGACCTCCCTACATGTTCTAGAAATGCTCCCATGATTAGTGATTCAGACATAGATACAGATGAGTCACCATTGCAAACTATGGCTCATATGGGAGACAATCTTCCTTCTACTTCACTCCTTTGGGAAGGAGAATGCCTGTCTACTGATGATACAGCTGAAGCCTCCACATCTAGAAATTTTATACCTAATGAGTCATTGAGCTTTGATAGATAGCGTAGAAATATTTCTCACTTAATGAAAAGAGGAGATCTCACAAATAATGATGCTGAAGCCTCTACTTCTAAAGGTCCTAAACCTTCTTGGTGCAAGCATCCCAGTAGAAGTGTAACAACAGATTCAAATGAATATGAATGGGATACCCTCTTTGATGGATCTTCCATAGTGGATATGGAAGTGGATGTGGTTCATACTTATGGTGACCAACCCGACATAGTTGATAAGTCTCGTGTAGGGTCTGATGAGTTTAATCCACGTATTTCTTTAGTGGACCACGCTAGTCCTTCTATGACAAGTCTAGATCTTAACACTTTTGGAGGTTACCCTATAGGATCGACCTCTCTTGTCACCAGAGATGACATCCCTCACATAAATGCTATTGAACCAGTCACTTCATTTCATCTCACAAAATCAAATCTCATAGCTTGGTCCACCCAAAATCAACATGCCATTGAACCTGTTACTTCTTCCACCAGCGAATCAACAACAAAAATGACTGAATCAGAAATCAAGTATCTCAATCATCAAATCAAAGGAAAAGAGCAATGGTTAGATGGAGAGAACCACATTATGGTGGTATCCAAACCTAAAACAAGTAAAAATAAAGATTTTCTCAAAAATGATGATTATTCAATAAAAGATGACAAGATGATTCTTTACAAGCACATGGTGAACTTATCTGAAAATAAAGTTTCTAATGTCATGGTTACTTTGACATTCATTTTACAATTGAAAAAGCATAAATCATGCTTTAAGTCCCTGTGGAAGAATTACACTATCTTGCTCATAGTCCTTACACTACCATCATATTTTCCTATCTCCAAGATCATGTTATTTTTGAAAATCTAACACGCAATATGAAGCGCCATCTCATCCATCATGCCTCACACTTTACCCTTGTCTCTGGTGACTTGTATGGGAAGAGTCTAGATGGAACTCTCCTTAAGTGTCTAGAAATAGAGGAGTCAGACAAAGTGCTAGCTGAAGTCGGTGATGGTATATGTAGATCACACTTTAATGATCCCACGCTAGCTTGGAAATTGCTTAGGGTTGGTTCCTATTGGTTAGGACCTTGTATTATCATAGGAGCATTTGGGTCCAGTGCCTCTCAATTATCTACATCAGAGGAAGCAGAGCTTACCAAGCCTATCAATGTTCTATAACTGCAAAAGTTCTATGCTTAAGGTCCTTGAGTTCTTTGTATATATTTTATTGATCCTGAAAAAATTCCAAAAAATTCATATATGATGCTGAAAAAATCCTAAAAAGCATAAAAAGTACTAAAAAAAGGAGCATCTTAGTGAAAACCTAGCAATAGGTGCTTTGATGTCTCACCAAAAAAATTAAAAAAATGCAAAAAATTAAAAAAAAAAAATAGAAAAAGTGCCTTGGTGAAAACCTGGAAATAGGTGCCTTGGTAGCAAAAATACAAAAAAATTGAAAAAAGTCCTGAAAAAATCTTTCAAGTGGTGAAAACCTAGAAATAGGCACTGCTTGAGACCCTTGCACCTATGTCTATCAGTCTTGTGTGGCACTCCTCTGCTCCACTTTTGGCTTTGCCCCTCCTAGCCTAGAATTGACTCTTGTCTTAGTCTAGGGGGCATACATTGTTCTAGCTTATCTTGGGTCTCTTTGTGCGTCTGGGTTTCTTAGGCACCTTGAAAATGGTGTTTTTCAACACCACCCCAATTGTGTTTTTCAACACTTTCCTAGCATCGAATGTTTTATCAACACTTACTAGATATCCTATTTGTAGTCTCGAATGATGCAATATTTCTCACTAGCAGATGCGATACTCAAAGTTTGACTCTATGACCTACACACACACACTTAAACACTTGACTTGTTAAGACTTGTTGGACTTTCTTTCTTTGTGTGCTATCTATGATGATTTCTTTGATGAGTGTTCTCTCCCTAATAGTTTTTGATGATGCTGAGCTAGAAGACTAGGGCATGAGGACATGTTTTATTTGCTTTCTGCTTGTGGGTATATTTTGTTGATCTTAACTATCATTAACATTTATGCTTGTTCCACTTGACATTGGGGTCTACAAGGTATTATCCTTGACTATTTTCACAAGTGCATGCTTGTAGTCATCTTGACTTTCTTATGTCTCGACGTGAGCATAATATTGCCATATCAAACTTAGGTAATCTCACTACACTAGTCATCTTGACCTACATGTCTTTAGTGCCTAGGTGAGATTTCAACATTTCTATCTGATATAGATCATATTCATATACCCATAGTCATACTAGTGCGTATTGTATGATCTTGCAACACTACCAATAATTCTCAATGATGAATATTAGAGTCTAAAAGCTTTGTGACCTTGCAAGTAAACCACTTTTCATAGTAGCTTGCATTTTTAGGTTCATGTTAGTTAGTTTTGCATCTTGCATATGGAGAGAGCTCTCATTTTCATCTTTCATGAACTTCTTGGTCAAACTACGCTCACCTTTCGCTTCTTCCCAATCATTTCTTTCACTTCTTGTCTTTCATATCACACCATTTTCTCTTCATTTCGGGATCGAAACTGAAATCCGAGTTCACCTTGATAGTCAAAATCGCATTTCAAATTTTCTCCTTCTTCCATGCAGTTGGCTGACCTTTTGAGACCTGATCTTTCGATCTTCGCTGGGGCATCCTTTCCTTCTTCATGTCCATCTCTTTCAAACCTTCTACTCTTTCATTCACTTTCATTTGCTTCATATCTCTGAGGTTTGACTTCATCTTTATCCTATATCTTTCTCAGTCAAACTAGGGCATATCTTCACTGCTTGATGGTTATTCTCTTATCTCTCATCTTTGATTATGATTTCTAGTGATTTGATCATGTTGCTCTTGCTTCTGCCTTCCCTCTACCTAATTTTGCTTTCGATCCTGAGGGGGCAGACTCATCATATCCTATTGGCTATTCTACAGAGCATATGTTTGACCATTCCATTTACTCTAATCAATCTATCTTTGCGCTTGACATGTTAGTTGTCATCTTGAGTTTTGATACTATCCATCTCTTTCTAAAGTGTTCAATACTATTGCTACCAGGTTGACCATGCAGGATTTGCTATCTCTCTGCACTTCATTCTTTGGAGTTAGATCTCTATCTATTGCCTTCTTGGCTGATCTATTCTTTGACGTAATGTGTTCTCAGATTGATCACATATTAGTCAAAGAGGGGCAAATGTATACACCTAAAAATGGTCATCTAGACTATTAACCCCTTTTTCTAAATCATCAATTGCTTATTCTTGATCAAATCCTAGTTCTATCATTTATTCAATTATTTTCTATGGGCTAACCATCTTATCATAAGTCTTTATTTATTAAAAGAAATATTTCCTCCCCTTTTATTAAATAAAAATCCCCACCTTTTCCTCTTATCCTAAGTTGCACAAATAAAGCATTTTTCCTATTTTACAAAAAGGGAAAAGCACTTTTTATCTCATATGGACACAAAAGTCAACTCTTATTTTCTCATTGGAGGATACTTGTGCACATGGATTTCTCCTCCTTGATGCTCCACCATTGATTAAATCTTTTTCCTCTTAATCTCCATGGTCCATTCTTTCTCATTTTCTTTAAAAGGAGAGCTCTCTTCTTCATTCTAGAACCCCAACTTTTTATGCTAATGTTATGCTGTAGGTTTTCTAGGTCACTTTGGAGCTTTTGAAGATTTGGAGCATTCTTGGCTTTTGCATCTACATGCTCTCATAGTTTCATTTCTTGCATTATCATAGCATTCATAGCTTCATATTTAGCTTAGTTTCCTTTATGCTTTAGATTACTTCATGTAGCTTAATTAGGAGGCTTTGTAATACTTTTATATTTCCTTTCATAGCTTAGTTGCATTGTTCTTTCATTCCTATAGCTTAGCTTGCATTTGCATTTCCATTTGGATTCTTGAAGATATTGGCATTCTTGCCCTTGTCTTCATTTGAATCTCCCATTGCATGGTTTACTAGCAAGGTTATTGGCTTAATAGCTCTAGCTAAGAGCACTCTTAAAACCCTTGCACTCCATGCCTAGGGAGCTCTAAATCAATTTCTCAAGGTTTCCAATCCATGGATTCTCTTGGAAGCAATGATTTAGAGAAGTGCACATCTTAGTGTGTACAGTGGAAAGTGAAGAATTAAAGAGTGCACAAATGATCTGATTAAGGAAAGATAGTTGCAAATCTATAGCTCAATTTATTTACTATTTCTTACTAGCATTTGTAATAGAAAAAATATATTAAAAGAGTGGATTTAACAGTCTTATTGTAAAATCATTGAAAAAGGTAACATTCTAAAGAGTTTTTGAAGCCCTCTAGCTAGGCCACTCCTAACAAGGTGAAGATCCTAAAAGATCTGCGATAAATCTCTTGACGGGGTCACACCTAATAGTGTGCATTGTAATCTTTAACCAGATTGGATCTTAACCTAGTGTACTTTAGAAGAGTATTTTCTTAGTGGGTGACAATTTCCACAGTGGTTTTTCCCAAAGTTGGGTTTTCGCGTTAAATACTAGTGTTACATGTGATGCATGATTTGTATGAATGATTTACTGACTGCTAAATTTTATTTATTGTTGTTTATAAAATAGTATAATGTGTTTTGCTAAGCTACTACCAAGTTAATCAAAGAAAAGTATTTTAGGTATTCAGTATTAGGGATTACTGATTCACTCCCCTCTCTATAATTTAACAAGTTTTAAGCCATCAATTATGAACTTGATTGAACAAGAACTGACCATAGCAACTCCAAGCTTGATTGAACAAAGATCGATAAGAGCTAATCAAAATATTCAGTTTGATTTTATGCGATGAAACTAAATATCTTAGAGATCATGATGATGACAAATAATCAATTTGATTTGAAGCGATGAAATTGGTCAATGTCAAAAAGGTATCAAAAGTATTTGATACAATAGAATAATTAGCTTGATTTGGTGCCATGAAACTAATCATTTGTAGGATGATTTGATTTACACACAGATAATCAACTTGATTTGGATCTCGATGAAGTCAATTATCCAATAGTTCCAATTTTATTGAAGAAAAATCTCATGCCCCTGTTGTTGAAGATTTTAATTGATTTGAATCCTTGATTGGATTTGATAAGAGTAATGGTTGGTTTTAGGAATGATTATGCCCCCTTGGCAGCAAAATAGAAATAGAAATTGATGAAATCCTGATTTCAAGCATCGATTAAGGTGTATAACTAATAGAACTTTGATCTACATAAAGTAGAAGATGTTTAGAATCCATTATAATTTGATTAAAAATTAATTTAGTGTTAATAGAACATAGTTTGACAAAGTTTGACCATTGAATAGATGAGATTTGACTATTTTTTACTAAGATTTGACCAATATTGTGAAGTTTTGACACAATGTGCAAGTTTAGAAACAACTGTGTATAGCTTTTGTTAAGCTTTTGTACCTTTTTGAGGTAATTTTGAGTATTTTTGTTCATAGTTTGACTTAAGTTTACTCTTGATTTGACTTATGTTGACTTCCATTTGAGTAATAAGCATATGTGAATGTCTCTATCAATTTTTTGCCTCAATATTTGCTTATTCTACCCCTGGTTAACTACATTTTGATCATAGCCGACTAAATTCATGCATGGTTGACCTGTGTCACTAAATTTCTTTTTATTGCTTTGAAATGATAAATAGCACCTATTTTGATTTTGGTCTTGATATAGAGCTCCTGATGCATTATGTTGTGAAATTACCTTAGGTCATTAAGGTCCCTGGGGCATTAAAATAGGCCCAAAAAGGTAATTTTACTATTCATTTTACTTTTATCCTTAGTAAAATCAAATCTCTGAGAGAGAAGAGGGTGATCCCAATTGAGAGGCATCATTTTGAGCTTGTTCATCAACATCATCAACCCGTACATTATCCTACTCTGTTAAGTACCCAATAACCTACCTTTC